>CAUYSK010012440.1:0-28361 GCA_963575035.1 Avahi laniger
ATGCTAGCTGATCCTGACTGCTTCCCGAGTGCCTCGCACTGGTCTAAGCATATCACCTGCATTGGCAAAGGGATCACTCCTTTGATCCCTCAGCAACTCTGTAAGTCAGTTCCAGGTATTAGCCCATTTTATAGATGAGGACACTGAGATACAGAGAGGCAAAGTCACTTGTCCAAGGCCCCACATAGAGTACATGGCAGAAGCAAGACATAAACCCGGTGGTCTGACTCTCAAACCTGGGCTCTCACTGATGTCGCCAGACTGCCCCTCTCGAGGAAGACAGAGCAGCCTGCATCGGCTCCCCGACACATGCAGCCTCACCAACCAGCCCCCACCACCCCTCTTCCTCCAGCCACCTCAGGCCTACAACCAGCAGCACAAGACCTTGGCACTAGAGGCTGGAGGACAAGGCAGCAAGCTGAGGCTTTGTGCCCTGCAAATTGATTCCACAAGCCCAGAGAACGGAGAGGTTTTTAAAAGGTCCTGACCTCTGGCAGCCAAGACTGCCATGGAACGCTGCCAAGTGGTCTTTCCCACTCTCTGGGAGAGACAGACCTCAGGGCTGACACTGATTTTTGACCAGGGACCACTGGCACAAAAGGTGCTATTGGCTGAGAAGAGTCTTTATGGAGTTCTGGTCTTGAGCAGAACAGCATGTTTCAATTAGCAGAGTCATAACCCCCTACTCTGTCGGTTTGTTTAATGAAAGAAGGGCTTCTTAAACCTTAATGTTCCATGTCTGTATTGTCATTTTAATAGGCAAATATATAAAACCACAAAGGCAACGTGAGCTACTGGCTGCTTCTGGCCAATCCCTGGCCCCCAACACACACACACACACACACACATACACATGCATGTGTTGCACACTTTGGCATTGAGCTTTTTATGCAGTTCTTTTTAACACAGACATCTTTTACTATTGGGACCGAAAAGATGTGAGAAGGTAAAGAGTCAGGCAGAGTGCCTGCATGGGGCTGGGAGAGGACGTGGCTCCGGAACGATTTCAGCTGGGTCCGATTTAGGCTCACAGACAACAGACTGCTTCACCACCCAGGAGACCTCGCGGCTGCCTTTGAGGCCGAAGGCGAGGTCATTATTCTCTTGCAACCTCAAATGTCAGCTGTGCAGCAGCCTGAGGGGGAGGCAGAGCCCTGAACTCTAAAAGCCACCAGGAGTTACAGCTAAAATGGTAAAGGTGGCTCTTGCTGAGATGAGCCATGTGATCATACCACGGCCTGAGAGTCTGACTGGGGGAAGCCTGGGAAGTACAGACAAGGATTATTCCAAATTCCTTTCTCCACTCAGCAAAGTCTTGCTCATGGCTCCCTAAAGGTCCAGTGCCAATGTCACCTTTGCTGGGGGGACGCCTGAGGTGTGGCAAGTGGTCGCCTCCTCTCCACTCCTCAGAGAGTTCGTTTCCAGCCAGCACTGGACCACGACCAGCACTGTGTCTATTCATCCTATTCAAATACAAAGCTGACAGCCCTTGAGTGTTTATTGAGTGTCAAGCCATGCTCACGATCCTCACAGCAGCCTGTGTAGTCGGGCGTGTTGCCAAGTCCATTGTACAGGTGAGGACGTGGAGGCAGAGAGCTGAAGGAACTGGGGCAAAGTCACACAATGGGTGAGAGCGAAGGCAGGACTCACACCCGCTATCTAGCTCCAGAGCGTGTGCCTTTGGCTCCCATGCTAAGCTGGCGGCACCCGTGTGTTCAGACTAATGTTATGAAGAACTAGCTACTCCTAACACGAGCTGGAGTCTGGCTGTCAACTTGAGCACCTGCATGTGAACCCCAGATGCAGACTACCATAGCTAGCATCAAGAATGATTCAGCATTCCTGGAATTAGTCCCATCTCTGGCCCCAGAAGGTCCAGCAGAGGCACCTATGCCCACATCCTGGCACACACTCAACAGTGAGATCTGAGCATGGGCAACTGTCCCTGGACTCAGTCTAGACCCCTCTCAAGCCATAGTCACTGGCCTTGCTTCCCATGTTCTCAGACTCTTTGCTCTGTACTTTGGCTTCCCCAACCTTAGTAAAGGTTCAGCTATAATGCAAACAAAACAGATATAGTTCCTCAAATGCTGAATTCATGGTACAGAAATGCTACCTCGTCCCTGCCATGAATAAGCTCCTGGTGTCACCCATGTGTAGCCATCTGGCCTGGCCTAGCTCCTCACCTCGCTGAAAGCTAGAAACCAAAGGGCAATTGACGTAACACATCTACAAACCCTTGATGACCTGGCAGGGTGGCTGGGCCTTGGGACAGGGCTGTTTACACTAGCAGGGAACAATAACTTGCCAACACTGATGAATAATTGGAAACAAATGCAAGGCCATGTAAACATTTCTTTTCCCCACTCCCAAACGACAAAGCCCCAAGATTAAGTAGGCGGGAAGAGGGGGCTGCCCCTCTGCACCATTTTTCCACTGTGGTCCCAACTCAGACCTCCCCTTCTCCCCCCACCCTTGTCCCCAGAGCAGGCAGGAAATTATGCTGCCAAATTAATCCCTTTGGGCAGCCTGAGACCGTTACCAACATCTCTAGGGGCTGGATTAAGGGCCTGAGGCCCCACTTTTACCCCTTGCACCCCTGTGTCTCCAGTCCTCCAAACAGGATCCACAGTAAGGTACAGAGGAAGACTGTCTAGCTGGGGCCGTTGGGTCTATGAGATGGCTGCTCATGGGCCCAGGACAGACTGGGTTCACTTGGAGGCCCTGGCCAGGCCTAGGAAGGCACTCTGGGAAATAGACCCATGGCCCTGTCCAAGAAGTGGGGCAAGCCCAGCACACTCTGCCCCATGGCCCCTAGTACTTGGAATACTTGGTTATAAGAGGTGCCCTCATGGTAAGAAGGGAACCCACACCCAGGAGTCAGACTCCCTGAGTTCAGCCCCATCCTGCCTTGCAGCCTAGGGGTGGTGCCCAGGCCTTGTCCACAGGAAGTGCTCCCAGAGCTTCAGGGACTGCAGACTGTGTCTTCCAGGAACCCTCCTGGAGTGCCCGTGGCACGCACAGACCTCTTCCTTCTCTGCCCCGTGGAACTGACTACTCTGCACTGAGGTGTCCCGTGCAGCTGGCCCCATGCCTGCACACAGAGGTGAGCATCTGGGCTTGCAGGGCAGGGCTGGCAGCCTTATTACCACAAATATTAATAACAGTGCTGGGGCCAGCAAGGCCTCGCTCAGGCACTCACACACTATCTCAATCCATTCACCCCGCAGCTCCACACCGGGGCGTTATTCTTATCATCCCTGGGTCTATGATGAGAAAACTGAGGCTGGAGAGGAAGACACTTGCCCAAAGCTGTAAAAGAGGCAGAAGGGAGATTTGAAGCCCAGAGAGTCCAAAGTCCTCACTCTTCTATGATTCAACTTTTGTGAATGAGGACACTTCAGGCCCAATCATGGTAGGGAGACGAAGTTGCCCGGGCATTTACGCTCACACGCCTCCCCTGACCCTCACACCCACCTCTCCAAAAGCCAGTGCAAAGCCCCCTCCTCTGCATAGTCTTCCCAGTGCCCAGCACAGGCTACTACCCACCCTGCCCTCGCCTCTCCCAGCTTCCGTATCAGGCCTGTCTTTGTTCACTACCCCTCCTCTGCCCAGGACCAGAGGGCTTGGCTTCCTGTCCTGCTCTGGAGTGAGGACAGCTCTGAGTCTCCTTTATATCCCTGCTCCTAGCAGAGGGTTGGCCGAGAGTGGGTGCTCAAGTGTCAGGAGGATAAACCAGACGGCACAGTTGGTGCTTGCTACCCCAAAGGAGGCCAGTCCAGTGGAGTAGAGCACTGCTGGGTCCCCCGGGCACACGAAGGGGCTCACTCAAGGCCCACCACAGCCTGCCCACCTCTCCGGCCACTCTTCAGTGGCCCCTCACTTCTGCCGTTCTCTGAACACACCCCACTCATTCACTCACCTGCATGTGCACATGTACGCCTCCTCCTGGAAGAGCCCCCTGCCCTGCCCCACACCGTCCAGACTGAAGTCCTTCTTGTCCTTCTCAATCCACTGGAAACATCTTTGTTGTTTCACTCCATAAATACCACGCGCCTACTATGTGCTACACTCATGGTGAGCTGCCAGGGACATCACTGAACATGCTGGTTCAGTCCCTGCCCTCACCAAGCTGCCAGTTCAGTGGGCCAGAGCACAAGATGGGAGGCTTCGTGGAAGAGGTGATGCGGGAGCCGCGGAGGAGAGCAGGGAGATTTACAACCTGAGGCTGGAGGAGCCTGGGGGAGGAGGAGGTGTACTGAGACCAAAGGCTCCCTGAAGGGGCAGGGCAGGGCCCAGATGAGGAAGGGCTTGTGACCATGCCAACAAGCGGAGAGCTCTCCAATCAACCAGGGAGGAGTGGCCGGCTGGGTCCCAAATGTTGGGCTGAGGTGAGCAGGAGAGCTTGGCCCTGGGTGTAGAGGTGAGTGCTGCATTAGGCTCTGGCTGCTTTGTGGTCTGCACCCTGCCTCAGGGAGACCCCAGCCCCCAGACAGGTCCCCACAGCAGTCCAACTGGCAGGGGGGACAGTCCTTGCAGAAGACATCTATGCGGACTAACAAACAGAGCATCATCAACCACCGAGGCCTTGGCGGAGGCTGGGCCTGTGTGCAGGGAGGCCCTCAACGGGCCTGTTTCCAATCCAGGATCCGGGAGCTGAGTGGACTCCGGAGGGGAGGAGGAGTGATCTGCCTCTGAACCCTGCTGGCAGCTCAGGGCCCCTCTCCGTTGCTTGTGACCACAGCTGAATGTTCCCAGAAGGCAGGGAGCTCCTCTGCATAGCACAGGGACCTAGCTGCAAAGCAGAAAGGCGATCTCACGGGTCCTGAAGCAGACTCTAGGCCCTAGAGTTAGGGGGTCCTCTCAACTGGCAAGAGAGTTGAAGGAGGCAGAGTGGAGAGTGGACCCTCAAGGCCCAGCTCTGTGAGGGTCTTTCATGGGCTGCCTGGACCAGCCTGGTCACCCTCTGGAAGGCACCAGTCTGCAGCCTCCTTGGGTGAATGTGCTCCCTCCTTTAATGCACAAACACATGTGCAGTTGTGTCACCAGAACTGCTGGAGCCCCTAACTCTTCAGGCCTGAGGCGGCAGTGGCAGACAAGGGTGCTGGGAAGGGAGAGGAAGCAGAACCTTGGCTGGTTCCTGCCTCAGGGGACCTTCAGCTGGTGGGGTTGGGAGACACCCCCACAAACAGATGCATCCATGGAGGTCTGGGGTAACAGATATATGGACTCCTTAAAGGCTGTTCCAGCTATGCAGTGAGTTATTTGTTCAGCCAACAGAGCTGGGAGAGGGCAGAAGGTGGGAGGAAGGGAGGGAGATTGAGTACCTAAGGGTGGAAGAGGGGCCTCGCTTGGGCTCAGGGGCTGGCCCTCACCCCATCCAGCCACCCAGGCCTGAGAACTCTTTTGTCCTTGAAGCCCCTCCCCTCTGATTCTCTCTCCCAAGGGTCTGACCAAGGCTGTGGGCTTCTATTGCCATCTGTCTCCAGGGCTCCATGGCATAGCCCTGGCTTGGTCCTCAGCTTCCTCTTGGGGAAGACTGCACGCTTCTTCTGGGTCTCCGGCCTCTACCCCTCCCTCCCTATGGGCAGCAGCCAGTGTGATGACTCTAGCTGGAATAGGACATGGCATCTCGGCACCGAAGTTCAAGTCCTAACAGAGTCTCTGGGGCTAGGTCGCCCTCACTCTGCGGAGCCCTGCATGAGCACAACACTGACTACTGGGGTTGGGACAGCAGCCCTCAGCTGCGACTCCTGCCCACCTCCACTGGGGTGCTCCCCCCTCACAGGTACAGGCATGTGTCCCCGCCTCCCTGCCAGCTGCTGAAGGGTCATGTCTGGGAGGGGACCCATATACGGTGACTGACACCGTTGTTTTCCAGCAAGAAGGGTTTCCAGCGCTGACACCAGCAGGCTGTAGGTCGATCTGCTTCTGAAAGGTCTATGCAGGCAGGACTATGGTTTGCCTGTGAGGTCTGCTTTTTGGCTCAAGGTGCTGATGTTTGTTTTTATTAACAGCTGATTGTTTATCCTACTTCGGACCAAGAACCCAGGTTTTCAGTTATTTATAATAACTAAAAATTACTTCTGGATCCAGCTTTGGTTGCTTTGTGTTTCCCTTGAATGTTTCACAATTTGAAACAGAGACTCTGCCTGGACCCACTCATGTTTTCATGGCTGTCAGGAGCCTACTGTGTGTCAGGCCCTGCACTGGCTCTGGCGCCCCAGCTCCCACTGAGGGGCTAGGAACAGAGGCAGAGGTGCCTTGTCCATCTTAGGAACCAAACTTGATCTCCAACACTGAGAGCTCCCACCTGGTCCCCGAGGACCAAGGCCCCAGCCCTCCCCTGGCTCCTTTCAGAAGGGCGGCTTAGGCAGAAAAGCCTTTTGGCTATCGAGCAGCTCTTGCAAAATTGCATTTGATGAGTTAAATGTAAATAAATGAGAACCAGATGGATTAGATTTCGGGTAAAATACACATGGGTCTTAGAGCTTTGGGGCCTGGGTTCTGCCAGATCCAAAACACTCCCTGAGCTGTCAAGAGCTGCTGGCACAGGCAGGCAGGAGGCAGGCTGGGGTCTCCCAGGGCCTGTCTGCTTCCTGCCCTGGGCATCAGCTGAGGCCTCACCCAGGGCTCCTGACTCCCCAGTAGGCCGGCTGTGTGGAGAAGACACAGGGTCAACGGCTGCGGCCCCCTGGGCTGGGCCTAAGTCCAAGGCACGTGGATGGTGGGGTCCGCTTGGCAGGCTAGCAGGCTCCTGCTCACACCCAGGTCCGGTGGGCCAGCCTGGGAGAGGCTGAGTTCTGTTGGAGCCTGCTGGCCGTGAGGGCCTGCTGCCCACGTGCCCCCACCAGAGCCCTGTCATCCCCCACAGCGGCACATCCCTGAGGACAGGGAGTCTGCCACCAAGTATAGACTGCTGACCACTCCTTCTTAGGGTGGTCTGCAGGCTGCTGCCCTGTGGCCACTACCCATGGGACCTGGCACTTGCCCCACAAGTCACACCAGATGGGGTACAAGATTCAGTGAGTAACTTGCTCTGTGACCTTGGGCAGGTCACTTAACCACTTTAGGACTTGGTTTCCTTCTCCATAAAACAGGGATAATAGCACCTGTGGTGTGTGCGAATTAAAAGAGAACAATGGAGGTAAAATACTCAGCATGGCGCCTGGCACACACAACACACAAACTACCAGGACACGCCAGCCAACTGCTTGCAAAGCCGCTGCAAGCGCCTCAGGGAATCACCACTGGGAACATAATCTGGGGGCACTAAAGTCCCTTCCAAACTGGAACAGTAACGACAAGCCACATCAGAAGGGAAAGCTCAGCCCGCTGCAGCCTTCTGGTCTCTGAGCCAAACAGCGGCAGTTCCTCACACTGCTCCCTCTTGACTTAGCTTCCAGCCCCTCGCCACCTGTCTGCCCTTCTCTGGGGGACCCCAGCTTATCGAGGTGCTTAAAGCTGGCCCAGAACTGGACACAAAGCTGTGCACGTGGTCTGCTCAGACGGTGTGGGACAAGCCTGTGGATGCTTTGCACATGCTATCTCTTCTATTTCTCCACTTTTTTTTTTTGTTGAAATATAATTCACATTGCATAAGATTCACCATCTTTAAGTGTACACCTCCGTGGTTTTTAGTATATTCACTATGTTGTGCAACCATCACCACTATCTAATTCCAGAATATTTCCATCACTCCAAAAAGAAGTCCCATGCCCATTTTCAGTGAGTACCAACTCCTTCTTTCCCCGAGCCCCTGGCAACCACAAGTCTACTTTCTGTCTCTATGGATTTGCCTATTCTGGAGATTTCATGTAAATAGAATCATATAATATTTGTCATTTTGTGAGTAGCTTCTTTCACTTAGCATAATGTTTTCAAGCTTCATCTGCGTAAGCACATATTAGTACTTCACTCCTTTTTATGGCTGAATAGCATTCCATGGTGTGGATAGACCATATTTTGTTCATCCACTCACCAGTTGATAAGACATTTGGGTTGTTTCTACTTTTTGTCTATTATGAATAATACTGCTATGAACATTCATGTATAAGCTTTTGTGTGGACATATGTTTTCAATTCTCTTGGGTATATACCTGATAGTGGCATTATTAGATCATATGGTAACTTTATGTTTAACTTTTGAGGAAATGCCCACCTATTTTCCACAGGGCTATACCACTTGACATTCCTACCAGCAAAGTACAAGGTTTTCAATTTCTCCATATCCTTGTCAACATTTGTAATTTTCTATTTTTTTTTTAAATAGCCATCCTAGGGAGTATGAAGTGGTATCTCACTATGGTTTCAATTTGCATTTCCCTAACTACTAATGATGTTCAGCATCTTTTTATGCCCTTATTGGCCATTTGTGTATCTTCTTTGGAGAAATGTATATTCGAATCCATTTTTAAATTGTGTTGTCTTGAGTTGTAAGAGTTTTTTATATATCCCAGATACTAGACCCAGATATAATTGACAAGTACCTTCTCCATGCTGTGGACACCTCCTCCTTTACAGCACCCTTGGGCAGCATGAAATAGTGGGAGCTCCGTGCAAGTGTTGGGGCCAGGCCAGTGAGATCTGGGCCCCCCTTGGGCTCTGCCTTTTCCCCATCTGCATTCTATTCCTGGAAGATTTCACCCTGTCCCAGGGCTTCATTAGCTACGCACTTGCCAGCACCACCCCAAACCTCCAGGCCTGTCTGCTCCACCACCCTCCAAACTTCGTCATCAATGGCAGACCCAGGGCCTGCAATGTGGATGTCCAATGGGCATGACAAACCTAACAGGGCCTAAGCTAATGTCCTAGCTGCCCTTCCATGAAAGCAGATCAGAATGAAGCCCAGTCTGTCCTCAGCCTTCCCTGTCTCAGCAAATGGCCGCACAACCCACAGTCACTTCAGCTAAAACACCTGGCAGTTACTCTCAATACCGTCTTCCCCATGCTCATATATGATCCTTTAGCAGGTCCAGGCCTGTCAGCTTTGCCTGCAAAACTACCCCTGAGTACACCCTATCTCCTTACTTCTACCGCTGGGATGGCTGGGCTACCCTTGTCTCTGGCCTGGGTTATTGGCCTCACCTCCCCACTGGCCTCCCTGTTTCCACCCTTGCCCCATCCCACCCCCTAATCCTTCATGACCTTGGAAAACATCAGCCAGCTGTGCGATCCCCCTGCCTGAAGGCCCCCAAAGGTCTCATAAACATGGAATTTCTTCCCTGGCCATCAAGGCCTATGGGAACTGCTCTGCCCACGTCCCCTGCCAGCCTCCTCCTCACTCGTCCAGCTTGGGTCATGCTGCTGTGGCCTGCTCTCCCTGACCACAACTCTCCTGCTTCCATCTTGGGGCTTTTGCACGTGCTCCTCTGCCTGGAATGCTCTTCGCTCATCTTCGCATGGCTGGCTCATCCTCCTTCAGGCCTCAGCTTACATGTCACTTCCCCAGGGACACTCTTCCTGACCACCAACCTAAAGCAGCAGACAAGCCATTCTGCCATGCTACCCTGCCCTGCTTCCTTCAGAGCATGTTCCAACCAGCTGCTATCTTCTTCGTGATTGTTTCCCTCTGGCTCTCTCCAGACAATACAGACAGAGTCCTTGGGAACAGGGACTGCGTGTGATAGAGCTTCACTCTATCCAGGATTTTGAACAGCACATGGGGCACTTGCTATATGTCTGTGACCGGAGTGACTGTGCACTATAAAAGTGTGGTTGGGGAACAGAGCTTCCGGCCCTGGCTTTAGGCCTGTCCCACTAGGGATGAGCTGCATGGCCTGGCCTCTGGTGCAGAGTGATGACTGCAGAGGGTCTGCCATGAGGCCCTGGGGTCCCAGGACCCAGTCAAGGAAGCAGGTCTAGGTGAGTGAGAGGAGCACATGTTGGCCACTGGTGCGTTAGGAGCCCCCAGAGAAGGCTTGGCAGAGAAGGGCAGTACTCACCTGGCTGCCTTAGCCCTGCCTGGGAGTGGCCCACTGCGGGCTGAGCACAGCCTGCCCATGGGGAGTCTGCAAAGATCATGCCCTCATTGTCACCGCCAGCCTGTGGCTGTGGTGCTCAGTGCCATTCATAACTGCTCCATGAACAAAGGGACTCACGCGGGGGGTCTTGGCCAGTGGGTGCAGCTCAGCACGTCCTCCTGCTTTGTTGGCAGCTTCACTCATATGAGGACCAAAGTCTTCCACTAAAGAGAAGCTGCTCTAGTTGGGCAGAGTTGCAGGAAGTAGGTGGAGAAGGGAGGGATTTGGAGACACAGTGGGATGCCCTCCTGAAGGACACCCCCCTAACCCTCACCTAGGCCACCCAGGCAAGACCAGCTCGTCCTCTAACCTCTAAAGCACAGGCAGGGGAGGAGGCTGCAGAGCCCCTGCTGATGGCAGGCATGTCCATTACAGTATCTCATTTAACCTCGGCCCAGGGTGGGAGCAGCCTGCCTGTGGTTCCCAGCACATGGGCGACAGAGCCAGGATGGGAGCCGGACGCTTTCATCCCCACCCTCAGGCCCCTGACCACGCAGCTGTGAGTGTGATCCTGGCTGCACATCTGTGGGAGGCACTGGAGTTGTTAAAAATCTCTTTTGATGGGGATAAGAATAGAGGACTGGAGAGAAGGATGGAAGAAAACCAAACAAACAAATCATGGAACCAAAGCGAGAAGCTCTAAGAAAAGACAGGGGAAATGCTCCAATGGGATTCTTAATGAACAGCCGCAGAACTGAAGCAGGCCCAGCTGGATGTGATTACCTCCAGACCGGTGGATGGGGTGGCAGGGGAAGTCCCCCTCCTTGTAAAAAACTCCCTGAACCAGAGAGGGGCCCTGGAGCTCCCCATGACTTCCCAGTTGACACAGGTCCTCTGACCCATTCATCCTGCCTGAATCCAGCCAAGCTGATCAATTTATTCCCAGTATAAATCCCCCAGTGAACCTTCAGGCATTAATTTCTCCCAGTGAAACTCGGCAATTTCTTCCATCTTCCAAAGCTGTGAGTGTAAAATCCAGGCCTTTCTACTTCTAGGCTGCTGTGGCTGTCCGTTCTCTTCCTCCTTCTCACGAGTGTCCACCACTTGCACACCAGTCCCCTCTTGGGAGGTCTCTGTGAGTGTGGGGCCATGAGCACACCCTGAGCTGTGGCCACACCCTGGGCCAGGCCGCTCGGCCTCCTGGCCCATGTCCTGCAAGCTTCGCACCTGGGCTTGCTATGTTGACTTGTTCCTTCCTGCGCCGAGCAGTCCCTCACTGTCGGGCTCTGGGGTGGGTCATGCGGCAACAACCAGAACTCATAAACAGTTTTGTCTCATCGGAGTTGGCACCTCTGAGAAAGTGGAAGACAGAGGGGCCTCTAAGAGGGCAGAGGCAGAGGGCTGACCGTGGGCACCAGGGAGCTTGGAGGAAAAGGGGGCACTTGAACTTGGCTGAAGCACCAGGGTGACTGCACACCTCCTCACAGCCAACCTGTCCTCTCCAATCTGAGTCTGCGGCCACTCGCTTTCCGTGGCATTCCTTCCCACAATTATTATTTAAGATTTTGAACTGACAAGGAATTTTGAAAAACAGTGAAAAAAAAAAAGGATCAACAATTCTACACTCTAGATACAACCACAATCACGAGCACCTACTTTGCTTCTATCTTTTCTCGTGTGCCGATTTTCTCCTAACTGTAACGAGTGTTGCTCTGCACATGGTCTGCACAGTCTTTTCACTGAGTTGAGTTAAAGCATTTTCCATGCTGTGACTTGGTCCTGACCATGCTTCTGACCTGCTGCCTGTCCAATCAGCAAGTGACCTCCTACCCCAGGCTCTCCGTGCAGTTGTCCCTGCTCTATCTCTGCTAATGGGCTCTCCTGCGAAGGACACATCTGGGCAGCTATGGCCCTTTTCATTCGAGGCTTTACTTCCTTTAGATGGATCCCCAGAGCAGGATTCCTGGGTCAAAGAGGGTGAGCTTTCTACTTCTCAACCCTCCCTGGGGACCCCCACTGACCTGCACACAACGTACAAACCCGCAGTGGCCCCGTGTGCTGTGGTCTCTCCTGCTGCACATGTTCTCCCCCAAGAGAACCTCTGTGATTAGCCACATGGTTTATTCAGCCATTCAACAAGGTCGCGAGGCACCACGCTGGTGCAGAGACAAGCAGGGAAGGAGAGGCCAAGGCCTGCTCCCCAAGGGGAGCAAGAGGTGGTGAGGACATTGGCAGACCACTAGCCATCAGCCACTGAGTGGGGTCGGAGCTCTGCAGGACAAGAAGAGGGCCAGGCAGGCTGAACGCCTCTCTCTGGTGAAGCCAGACAAGGACCAGTGAGGGGAAAGGTGCCATTGGTGGTGGGATTTGGTGGGTCGGTCATGCACGCACACACGTGTAGAGGCTAGAGCAGCAGGTGGGGCCGCACAGCAGGGCTCTAGCGGCTGTGGCAGGAAGGGCCGAGAGCCAAGCTTGAGTCCATGGTGCGCTCGATATACAGCCATTGGAGATCCCCTGACATCCCTATGCTTGCAGGTATGCATCTCCAAGTTTCAGACTCAGAAAGCATTTGGCACGCTTGGCTCGCCTAACAGAGACTGCCTTTTCACATACCACTGTCGCCCCTGAGCCCATTCTCCTATCTGGCCGAGCCTTTCCCACCTCCAGGCGTTGCACATATTGTTCCCAACTCCTAAAATGTCCTCCCTTCCCCCATCCCCACCCCCACCTGGGGACCCTCTAAACATTCCAGGAAGGGTGAACTGCTCACCCTGCACCATTCTTCTGCGCTACACCTGGTATTAATTACGCGAGGGATGCCATTTTGAGATTATTTCTCCACGTGGCCTGGGAGCTCCCTGAGGACAAGAAGTCATGTCTAACTAACCTCAGAATCCCCAATCTGGCAGATATAGGCACTCAGGGGACATGTCCTGACAGAGAGGAGTCTGGGCATTTTCACTGTACCAACCAGAGTGCCTGCTGGCTCCCCACATACTGCGTTTTGGTGACGTTCCCACATCTCGGCAACACGATTATATATCAACAGTGAAAAAAGTGCTGCTAGAATACCGGGGGGAAAGCAGCGCACAAACATCGATGTGATGATTATAACCATATAAAGTTAACAATATTGGACATGAACATCAGAACATGAAAACTGTTGATCTATTGGGGTGGTGAGAGAATGGGGGAATTATTTTCTGTCTTTCCTCTTGATTTCTCTGAGTGTTTTTGTATAATTATTACATGTGTGGAAGATGGATAAGTAAACAGACATTTGCAACTCAGTCTAATCCTGGTTGGTCTGAGTGCAGGGGGAGCAGAGAGCAGGGAGCAGGTCACTGCCCAGGAGCCCGGGGAAGAGGTGCAGGAGGAAGAATCGGAGTGCTCGGGACAGCAGGGGGAATAGGACATGCAGAGGCCCGGAGGGCGTGCGGTGCCCGGGCACAGGCTTAACATTTAGTTTGCGGGGAGCAAGGGGAGAGAAGGAAAGGCTGGAGTGGCAGGCAGGGGACTGACCATGAGGGGCCAGCTGCCAGGCTGAGGAAGCCAGACTCCCCCAGTGGCAACAGGGGCCTCCACCAATGGTTGGTCCCAAATGACTCCACTGGCATCTGACTTCTTGGTGGTCAGGAGATGAGGCAACAGGAGGACAAGCCTCTGGGCTCCTCTCCTACCATTGAGGTAGCACCTGGGAGGTTACTTAGACCAAGTAGCTGGGCTGCTGCCATGGCTGCCCACTTCCCACAAATAAAGAGTGCCAGCCGGGCGCAGGGCGTCTCTGCCAGCAGTCTATTTCTAGCTGCATGTGGTTAGGACGAGGTGGGTGACAGGGAGGGGTGCGGGGGCAGCCTGGTGCACAGGGCTGGCTAATGGCCACTATAAACAGCTTGAGCCTGTCCTGCTGGGGGAGAAGGGTCACTGCAGCATCTGCCCAGATGCAACCAGGCCCAGCAAATATCCAGGGTGACCCCAAATGCCACACAGGGCCCAGGCTACTCCAAGATAAGCAAGACTGTTGGCAGAGGAAGTGCAGAACTGGAGACTCTGGGACACCCTCATCTGTTGCTAATGCCCCTTTTTAGGTACATGGCTCAGTGTCTGGTTTGAGGCATATGTTTTGGTGGTAGGATATTTTTAAAAAGCCTTCATAAAACACTTATTTTTTGTTTATTTCTCGGAGTTATGACCAAGCCCTTGGCACAGGGATTGCAAACAGGAACAGATGAAAGCAAGTGTCTGCAGCGGGTGTTCTTCTTTGTTGTTTGTGGACTTGGCATTCCCTGCCCCTGGACAAAGCAGGACTTCTTCCCCAAGTCACTGAATCGAGACCTATCCAAAGGTGGGGCTGGCACCAGGCTGAGAGACAACAGATTTCAGCGCCATGAAGGGAGGACAGGTCTGACCATTAACAAACACTCCTACCAATGGGAAGGGTGGCCTCATATAGGGACGCAATCCCTGACCTGAACGTACAACAGAAGGGAGGGGGGAAGAAGTTGAATGTCCTGGTGCCTACTGTGTGCCACTTTTCTTTCACACAGACTACCAGGCTGTGTTCCGAGAGGCCCCTCCCAGGAACATCATCACGCCTCCTTTCCAGGTAAGAAAAGTGAGAGCCCAGAGCTGGCCCCCAACCAGCAGCCAGGAGGGAGCCAGGAGTCAAGGCCCAGTGTGCCTGATTCCCAAGTCCATGCTCTCTCTGCATCTAGAACAGAGGCTAGAAGGAGCCCTGCATGGAGATGTGGACAGGAGGAGTCACCAGCCATCGCAGGCCACGGGAGGCAGCTAAGAGACTCTGCAAGCAGACCTCCCCGGCTTCAAGTGTGCAGACGCTCTGCCTCAGCAGCAGGCCCGTGCACTCACCACCATTCGGTTATGCTCCTCCCAATGATCAGAATCAAAGCTCCATCCCTGCCATCTGCCTACCGCTCCATCACCAAATGAGCCTGCTCTGGGCCTAGCCTTTGCAGGCCTTGGGATAAAGAGCTAAGTCTACCTGGAGCTCAGCACTCCAGGAGTTCCCAAGGAAAGCAGAGAGAGCCATCTCGAGACACCCAGTGCCAGTCTCGGGAGCTCAGTGCTGAGTTGGAGGAAAGCCCAGGGGAGGGTGTACAGCTCAGAGAGGTTTCTTCTAGGGACTGATGCTGCAGCTGAGACCTAAGGGACAAGTGGGGTCAGCAAAACAAAGCCCTGATTAAGAGGCTGGGGAAGGGAAACAGGGACAGAAGGAACAGCAGGTACAAGGATAGGCTGGAGAAGGGAAGGGTGGCACCTTAGGGACAGGAAAGTCGTTCCACACGCCAGGGGTCACAGTTCCGAGATGCAAGGAGAGAGGCAGACAGGGACTGTGTCTTGCTGGGACCAGGAGGACACAGAAAAGAGCTAGGCCACTGTCCCTGGAGCCAAATCATGAACACCATGCGGCTAAGTCACAAGATGCTCGAAGAAGAAGGGCTCTGATGCAGCAGCCAGCCAGGGGGTTCCAAACTATGCTCCTGGGGCTTTAGGGAACTTTCGGGGTAGAGACTGGCTCCACGGTGAGCAGGGCCCTAACTGCAGCCAGTCCTGCCCGCGCTCGGCCAGTGCACCATGAGCACCTCGTGGTTCTGCTTGAAAACCCTGGTTCTGCTGCTACATACGAACTCCACAAAACCTAAATCCACTGGTTGAATCCCATCCTTTTATTTCACATATGATGGAGAAACTGAGGCACAAAGGGGCAGGGAGTTTCCCAAGGTCCCCCGACAAGTCAGTGAACCGAAAAGCCTGACTCCTGCTCCACCCCTCTTTCATCCCAGCCCCCGCCTGGCCCCTCTGTAAGAAGCACCCACTGTACCCCATACAATCCCAGGCCGGCATGGGCATGAGGCTGCGGAGGGCCACTGCACCCCAACACACAACTGGGGCTGAGTCAGTCTGACTTCCCGCACCCTGTTCCAGGATCTCCCATGTTATAGTGGTTTGGGGAGAGAAGGAAGCTCATTTATAAAGATGCACAAAAGTGTCCAGCATGTTTCTTTTTCTCGGGCCAAAGAATTTCCATCAGATTAGCAGTTGTAAAAAGCTGAGAGAAGTGGGCCCGAATCCCACTCGGGCTGACAGCAAACCCTCCAACCAGCGTGTTTAGATCACCTGAGTGGGGCCAAGAGTGGGGAAAAGGTGGGGGGTGGGAGATGGGCATAAAGGAAGAGAACGGGAAGAAACCTCTTGAGTTTACCTTAGAAAATATTGGTGTTTATGACTGTCCAAAATTGTTTAGTTTTACATTAAAATGGTCAGCATTTTTTTTCCCCAGCAAGAAATGCATTTGAGCTGTTGAAGTATGAAGACAAATAAACAGAAGCAACTCGAGTCTTCGTGAGGGGTTCAAGGGAGCAACACACTGTCTCCAGCTGTCCTGCAGGATGAGAGGGACACCTTCAAAAGGGCTTGGGTGCCGCAGGCCCTCTCATCATGCCAGGGACCAGCCCAGCCCAGTGTGGGCAGAGCTGCGCCTGCTGTGCTGACATGGAGCATCTGGGACGTCCGTGGGTGACTTCCTCCCCGAGGTGCAGCTGGGCTCTAGGCCCCATCGGGCCCATCCGCTTCTCCTTCCACTTGGCAGCCTCCAGTGTGACTTGCACATCCCTGTCCTCATCTGATCCTAGCAGATAGGGACCATCTGCATTTCACAGAGACCCAAACTGAGAGACTATGGGAAATGAGGGGATATGTCCCAGGTTACAAAACAAGCACATGGTAGAGCTGGGATTCGAAACCCTATTGTCACGTGACCCCATGGCCAATGGATTAGTGTGAGAACCAATGCAAGAGGATGGGGAAGCTTGCTGGCCTGGGGGCAGGGAGTGGGGGTCTGTGGGCAGCAGCTCATCTGGTAGGAGTACCCGGTGGCATGGGAGGGGCAGGTCCCAGCCAAAGAGCTTCCCACACAGCCCAGGGCCCAGGCTTATCCCCTGCACCTCTGCCAGCTCAAAAATACATCCATTTTCTCTAAAATGTGCTCTGACTTTGCACACTACAGTAAGTGATAACTAGACAACTCACACTGCTGAGCTCTTGCTACGTGTCAGGCACTGTAGTACGTGCTGCGCAAGCTCACCTCATTAGGCCTCTGCATCCTCCCTCCCAAACAGGCACTATTGGCCCCACCTTCCAAAAGAGGATACAGAGGCCCAGAGAAGCCAAGTTACTTGCTCAAGGTCACAACAGTAAGCAACAGACCCAGGGTTGAAAGCCAGGCAGGTCGATTTCCTATCTCCTTGAGGGCCAGAAATAATGTCATCCATCTCCTGAGATCCCAGCCAAGGGCATGGCACAGGGCAGGTGCTCATGGAATCTTTATGAAAGGTGCAAATGTTAATATGTTTGGCTCCCAAAACCATTTAGGAGCTGACCATTCTCATATTTTCCCCACGTCCGACTACTCCACAAACTTCTGAACTTGCACGCTATTTCCATTTAGATGGCTATTTACCATCTCAAACAGACTCTAGAGTCCTGCATCCCCAACCCCAAATCCGTGCCCCCCGTCCTCCCCATCTGAGCCCCAGCAGCAGAGCCACACAGCTCTGGACAACACCTCGCAGTCGGTTTTGATCCTCTTTCCCCCACCTCTCATGTCTCTTCCACTGGCCATTCCTGTCGGCTGTTTTCAAAATACACTGAGTTCACAGTCCCCTCTACCACTGTTACTTAATCGAGCCACCAACATCTCTGACCCAGACCACAGCAGTAGTCTCCCTGCTCAAGCCACTCCACCTCTTATGACCTATAACACATCCCTACTCAGCAGCCAGAAAGGATTTTTTATTAAAATGTCAATCGGAACATGACAAGTCCGGTGAAAATGCACCCTGGCTTCCCAGGAACTTAGAATAAGATCGAAGTCTCTTTCTTGTGCTTTGGGGACCCTGCAAGGCCAGCCCATGCCTGCCTCCTTGGCTCATCTCCAGACCCTTTCCCTCACCCTTGATCCTCCAGGCACACTGACCTGTCCCAAAATTCACTTAGAGGCCCACTGCAGGGCCACTGCACTTGTCCCACTCTGGATGGAGGACCTTCTCTAGATCTTCAAATGGCACTTCCTCCTCTTCATGGAGGCCTCCTCCCCTTGCACCTGGGTGACCTCTGTAACTGCCTTCACTGGTAGTTTGGTGGAAGTGACTTCTCAGGCCAGAATGTAAAACTTCCAAGCACTGGCTCTTGTTCTCTTGGGACCCAGCTGCCATGCTGTGAGGAAGCTCACACCAGCCCATGCAGAAAGACTAAATAAAGGGCTACCCACAGTATCCTGGCTGACAGCCAACATTAACCACCAGAAATGAGTGCAGAAGCTTCCAGATGATTCCAGCTTTTGCCCATCAAGTTATCCTCAGCCTTCACGTCTTCCCAGCTGAGGCCCCAGACACTGTGGAGCAGAGACTCTCCGCTCCTGCTGTGCCCTGTCTGAATTCCTGACCCACAGAATTCCTGAGCAGAATGAGACGGTGTTTCACGCCACTAAGCATAAGGTGGTTTTTATGGAGCAACAATAACTGGAATCCTGCCCTGTCCAATGCTGTCGCCCTCCCTCTGCTGCTTTCTATCACCCATTTTGTTATTTTTTCAATGGATCTGACCTGACTGCAATGACTGAGCTACATGTGCGTTTGTTTACAGTCTTTCTCCCTTTACTGTGTAAATTCATGAGCACAGGGATGTTGCTACTTTTGTTCACTGCTGTTTCCTCAGCACTTAACACCATGTGTGGCATACAGGAGGTGCTCAGAACAATTTTTTGGAATAAACAAATGGACGATTCTAGGTGGAAGGCTATGGTATTCTGCTAACATCACACTTTCTACCTTTCATTATGGTTGTGAGTATCTGCCTTCCTGGGAAGGCCTGCGAGAGATGCCTCATCTAGATCACCTTCCTCTCTGCCCTGTACCAGCACAGAGGTTTGCTGAGCATGAGGGTTTTTAGGTGACAGTGCATTTTGACAAATCTGTGTATTCATTCGATAAATATTTATTAAGAGCCTACGATATGTCTGACACTGTGCTAGGTTCCGAGGAGGAAGATGGAAAGATAAACAAGACAAATTCTGCTTGTAGGGGAAGAAGAGAGGACCCCAACACAGAGCTATGGTGGAGGTGCGCAGCGTGGTGTAGGTCACAGAAGGCTTCAGAGCAAGGGGAGACTTGCGCTGGGGCTTGAATGGTGAGCTGGGCCTCACCAGGTCTGTGTTGTGTGTGTGTGTTGGTGGTGGTCACAGGAGCAGCTTGTAGACAGCAGAGACGTGTAGAAGGACTCTAAGGGTCTGAGGAAGGCTGGGCCAGAGGGCACAGGTGAGTACGGGTGAGTGGCAAGGGGAAGAAGCTGGCAGGGCTCTGGCCTGAGGGGCCTCATGAGCCAGTGGGCTGATGAACGGGTGGTACCGTGACAGCAACGGGAACCACGAGAGGACGGCTCTGCATGGTCAGATAGGGTAAGACAATGTCCCAAGGGAAGCTCAATGGTGATGTGAGGTGCCTGGTCAAAGCGGAAAGCTCTTGTGTTGGCCCAGGGAGGCTGAACAAGCTTTGGTCAGGAGGGCATGGACTCTCTGGAGCAAGGGTGCTCACCCTCCCCCACTGCCTGGCCTGGCAGATGCCAGGATTTCTGGACAGCCTCAGTGACTTCCAAACTCACGCACAGGTATGGGCTGCATATCTGATATCATACAACAGGGAGGTCCTCCCTGATCCCAGCTGGCCCCCCACAGCTAGTGCTGTGGGGCAGGGCTGGGCAATGGGGGCAGGCTTATAGGCTTAGACTGGCAAAATCACAGACCTGGTCCCTGGTCTCAGGTCACACAGCCACTTACTACTGGCTGTGTGACCTTGGGTAGGTCATTTTCTCTCTGTGTCCCTCAGTTTCCTTATTTGTAAAAAGAAGATACTAAAGGCTTCTGCCTACAGATGCTATGAGGACTAATGAGAAAATGTGAGCACAACATCCTCTGCAACTCCAGGCACATGGCAGAGACTCACCTAAAGTTCACTTGAGCAGAACTGTCTACCTAGCACCAGGCCAGGTATATAGCAGGTGCTCAATAAATGGTAATGGGAATGGAGTGATCTGGTTAAAAAATAAATTCTTCTGTTGAACATAGCTATGAATTACTTCTCTTCATCACGGCAAAAAAGTGCTGAGAGGCAAGTCCAAAATTCAAACCGTGAGCAACTTGAGAAACATATTTTTCAGTAAGTCAAGTAAAGATCGGGGTCGAAGAAAACATCTGGCTAAGTGAACTAACGGCTTTAGAGAAAAAGGAGCCTTGCTTTGTGGAGACGGGAAAAAATTATCCACTGCTGGTTTTAATTTAAGATGAAAAAAATCTTATTCTATTAGCCTAAATATCGCTCTGCTGTCCAATTGCATGGAGTTTGGAATAATATTTTTCAAACGGAACTACTGCTATTTCAAGTAATTACACAGCTAAAAGCAGCCATTTGGGGTTGAGCAAGATCTCATCATGGTTTCAATTCCCTCTGGTGTCATTTTCTGTTATATTTGAGAAATTCCTCAATAAAGATGTCAAATAGAGAGAGGGTTTTGCTCCCCAGAGGACAGACTTGGCCACCCTCCAGGACACAGTCACAGGCAAGCCATCTCCACAAGAAAATAGCCTCGTTTACTCAAAAGAAAAGGTTCAACTATGAAAACTTAGGCAAGAAAATAACCCTTAAGCCATCAGACTCATTTCCCCTGATTAACTCAGAATGCTTTTCAAACTGCACTGTTTATTTCTAAGGTGATCAGGGTTTTACCCCAGCCATCCCTAAGGAATTCAGCGGTGGTTCAAAGAGGAATGTTACAACGCGACAAGACTCTTGACCCAGACTTCTGGAGACAAAACAGGAGGTGCAAGAGGCCTAACCGTCCCTGATGGGTGATGGACCATGAGGTGAGATTCAGTGACGGGTGCGGCCATCAGGACTGCACGTGGCAGTGAGAACCGAACCTTCCAATAATTCCATTGCTCAGGGCCACCAAACACCCACCAGGGCCAGGCCCTGTGCTGGAAGCTTTGTGTCAGGCAGCACAAACACAATTCCAAGCAGGTAGTCAAATGACCAAAGCCCACTGGTTGTGAGCAACAGGGACTGGTGGGGATTGTAGTAAATAGGAGAGCACACACCCTCCAAAGGGGACAGCTGTGATGTCATTTCTTCCAGCTGTTGCCAGTACTACCCTGAGATGTAGGTAAGAGGTGCTGCTACCCTGGGCCTCATGCTTTGAGGGTCCCTGCTCTACTTCTCCTGTGGCTACAGCCATCCCATGGAGTAAGGGGTCCAGGTTCATGGGCACCTGGAACACATACCCACCACTTCAGATCACATCCTGGCTATATGGGACCCTAGAATTTCCCTCAACTGGCCCCAAGCAGCCCCAAGTCTGTCGGTTCTCAGAGGGACAGATGAGACTTAGGTCTGAGCAATAGCAAAAGGCAGCTGCTTTGGAGGCAACTGGCCAGAGCTTGAATGTTCAGGTCAGGGTGTCCTGAGGCTCAACTCCAAGGAGTCTTAGAATTCTAAATTCAAATCTAGTCTTCCAGGTCACTGAGCAGGAATATTTATCAAGGCAAAAGACATATATTCTAGTTTTGGAGCTTCATAATTACTTTTAAATACTTAGCCGTGTGGGACAGAGGCCTCCATTTGCACTCCTGCCCCAAGTCCCACAAATGTCACGGGCTCGGTGACTGTGGCCAAATAGGAGTGATGCTGGAAATAGCAATTTTCACAGGAAAACCTCTCATCTTTAAGTGTTGACAAATAATTTGGTAACAACAAATGACACCACCGTGGGGATGAACCGAACATGTTCGTGGGCTAGATGAGGACTGTGGGTGACCAGCATGAAGTCCCTGCCACAACATGACGACATCTGGCGCTTAGACGGAATTTACATCTGTACGTACAGTTCTGCACCTCTCCTTTCAGATCCAGCCGTCACATCGACCCTGAGTCAGGTATTACCGACTCATTTCATAGTTACGGGAGCTAAAGCCTGGGGGGCTTGAGGAACAGGTCCCAAACCATAAAACTCACAAGCGGTGGTGCCCGAATTTGAGCCTAAATCTTCCAACTCCAAGCCCAGCTTACTCTTATATGTAACAGTATTATTTGTTTCGGCCAACATTTATCAAGCCCCCATGATCCTGACACTGTCACAGGTACTCTAATTCCCACAGTTTCATAGATTAAGGAGCTGAGGTTCCAAGGGGTCAACCAACTAGCCCGGGGTCACACGGTCAGTCTGGGGTGGAGCCGGTGGGAACCACAGTCTGACTTCTCCAGAGCCGGAGTTTTGTCTTGCGAAGGAAAAAGACCAAACAAAAAGAAGTCTGTTGAGAAGGGTCTGCCCTCAGCTAAAAGCCGAGGAACAACAGAGAGTGCCTTTTCTTGGCTGCCATATGTGCAAGTTAGAGCCGTGTAAAGTTGCAATCTGTACTCAGAGGTGGTGGTAGTGGAGGGGAATCTTACCCAGTTCTTTTAAATTAATCAGTGTAAAAAGAATCCATAGTGAAAACACTGTTGTTGAAACAAAGACCCGCACAGGCTTCTCTGTTAGTCTGGAGGCTGGCAGCATCAGCTGCTGGAGGCATGGGTGGACCTGCCACGGCCAAGAACAAGGGTGTTTACAAACAGGTGGGTTCCACCCGAGTAACAGTGCGGCGCCAGAAGGAGAGCCCATGTGTCAGACACAGCCCTGGGGGTGCAGACAGCGGGCTCTGCCCCCACCCCCACCCCCGAGGTTCTGGAGGTATCAAACCAGCCCACATCAACACATCTCATCTGGAAGTTGGTGACCAGACGGATGCCTGTTACATTTTAAGTGTTTGGCGCCAGGCACTCTGCTACATGCCCTGCACCCATGATCTCATCAAATCCTCACGAGAACTCTACAAGATAGAGACTACACATTCCACTTCGTAGGTGAGGAGGGGAGGCGTGGGGAGGGGAGGTGACTGGCCAAAGGCCACGCAGACGATAACTGGAGATCCAGGATTTGAGCCCCAAACTGGCAGTTTTCAAGCTCTGTCCTCTCAAGCTCTGGGTGATACAGCCTATTTTTAAATCATTGTCCCACAGGGACCGTCAGCTCTGCCTCCACTGACTAATCAATTACTAAAACGTACTCTCTCTATCATTTGAAAAAGGAGCAAATGACTAGGAAAGCTAAGTGCTTACAATTTGGGAGGATTAAATGAGATAACACTTGGACGATACTTAACCTGGCCTCTGACACAATAAATAATGCAGGGTCCTCATTCTTTACAATCTAATCAAAGGCTCTGCCTACCTCCACAGTCCCACAGCCTGCCCCTCCTCCCACACACCCGGAGCCCGGCCCCAAGGAGCTGCCTGCAGCTCTCTGCTCAGGCTGTGCCCTCAACCCAGCAAACTGCTCCCCAGCCTCTGGAGGGCCCACTCAATGCTACCTCCTCTTTGAAGCCCCCCTGGGAAGTCAGCCCCACTTCCACCTCCAGCCTCAGCCCATAATAGGGGAAGCTCTTCACAGGCCACCTCTGGGCTTCAATAACCTGCTGTCTTGGCCTCTGTTTTGGCACTTATTTGGGGTGTAATTACATGTTCACAGATCTGTTTCCCATAACAAGCTCATCCAAAATCCAACGTGCATTAAACAAAAACAGGCAGGGAAATCTAAGGCTAATACATCACTAAGAGGAAAAGTTCCAGAGTACCCAGGATATCCAGCTTCTTATACTATTCTACGCCCTAACAAAACAGCTGGCACAATGGGAGGTTTGCGGAGCCCTTTTGGAAAGCACTGCATCGAAAGCCATATAAAATATGAATGATCCTTTGACCCAGTTCTACTTTTGTGAAGCATTCCTAAGGAAACAATTGGGAAAACAGGAAAAAAGTTTTATATCCAGAACCACCTCTGGATTCTGATGATACAAACAACAACAAAAAGCAAACAATCTATGAAAAGGTGGCCCAGTCACCTAAAGTAACAATGCTTGTTTGTTGACTATTTAGCGCCTACTAAGTGCCAGTCCCTTCACTTCACATTGTCACATCATCCTCACACACAACTTTGAGAAGTAGGTAGCATAATCATCCCTATTTTAAAGGGGAGAAGACTGAGGCTCAGAGACCTGTGAAGACACTTAACAGCAGCCAGCTGCTGAGAGCCCGAGCCGGGCCTGCTCCTCAGCTGTCTGGACATTTTCCCAGTCACTGCTCATGACAGTCCTGGGAGGCAGCTGCTCCTGACAGCCTTCCTCTGCCAACAAGGGCCCAACACCCAGATGAGTCAATGATATATCTACGCCTGTACTCCCTTGGCTTCAGGTGCTGTGCCCCAGGTCCACTAGCAGCTGGTGGCAGATGAGGGACTGGGGGACAGGCACGACTGCTTTGAAATCCATGTGCTTTCTACCATGAGATATCGTTTCTCTTATTACAGATTTCAAACCACCTCTATCATGAGTTGAATTATGTCCCCTCAGAAGATGTTGAGGTTCTAACCTCCAGTACTTGTGAATGTGATCCTTGTTGGAAATAAGGTCTTGGCAGAGGATCAGGTTAAGATGAGGTCATTAGGGCAGGCCCTAATCCAATATGACTGGTGTCCTTATAAAAAGGACACAGAGACAGACATGAATAGAACTTAGACAATGTAAAGACAGAGAGAGAGTGCCATCTGCAAGCCAAGGAATACCTGAGGTACCAGAAGCTATGAGAGTGGCCTCGAACAGATTCTTCCTCACGGCCCTCAGAAGGAACCGGCCTTGCCTATGCTTCCAGTTTAGACTTCTGGCCTCCATGAAGGTGAGAGAAAAACTTTCTGTTGTTTAAGTCACCCAGTCTGTGGCATTTTGTTATGGCAGCCCTAGCAAACTAATAGGAGGCAAAGGAGCGCAAGCCTTCCCACAGCCCCCTACTCTGCAAGTTAGAGCTGAGAAATAGGCAAGGTGTGTCCACAGGGCGGGGCATGGCTGCATCACTCACCCAGGCAGTTGTGTCCATCATGTGCCAGCATGAAGCCATCAAAGCAGGTGCACCTGTAGTTCCCTGGGATGTTGATGCACTCGTGGACACAGCCCCCGTTGTAGTAGTCATTCTCACACTCGTCAATGTCTGAAAAATGAGTGGGAGGAGAGGTGTCAGATGAAGAGTCTGGGGGTCCCCTCTCCCACCACCACAGAAGCCACCAGAACGTAAGTGATTAGCGGATGACTCAACAGGTGTTAGGTGAAGTCCTCCCTGGGGGCTGGGGACCCAACAGTTATAAAAATGAAGATCCTAGCTCTGCAACAAGGCTGGCCACCACCTTGCAGAGCACATTGCCGGGGATGTGGGGGGTGCCTGCCAGTTCCCACCACAGTGAAGCAGGCAAGGTTCACACCTAGTTCTGCCTCCCCAGTAAGCCTCTCAACAATAACAGTATGTGGGGATCTGGTCTACAATTGCTGAAAACTGGCTCTCTTGAAGCAGAGGGCATCAGTAAAATTAACTTTGCACACCACCAAAAAGCATAATCTCTGGAATGAAAGAAAACTCCACGAACTCCTCCAAATAGTTTCCTGCCACATCAGCGGTATGATGCCTGAATTTCAGCTGCTCCAGCTTCCTTGTTATAACAAAAGCCTCTGTCTCATAAACAATGGCCAATAGCCTTTGTAAAGGTCACTCTTTTTGCTGTCTTAAGTCTTTTTCAACATTTCCCATCAAGGGTCAAAGGGCTATCAGTTCTGGAGTTCCAGAGAGATTTGAGAGACCTCGCAGAATAATAGGAACACGTATAGGTAACCTTCAACGAGTTGCTTCTAAACCCAAGTCCTGCTTGCAAGACTATGCCACGCTCTCTTCAATCCCCACACTCAGTGATGTAGGCACCATTATCATTATTCCAGGTTTACAAGAGCCCTGCAGAAACCGAGGCACAGAGAAGGTAAAACCTCGCCAAAGGTCACTCCCCTAGGAGGTGGTATGAGTGGGACTGGCACTCGCGCGGCCTGGCGCTGGAGCCCAAGGGGGCCTAGCCCTGGTCACGTCCGGTCTCTCCGGGAGTATGCCGGGCACACGGAGTCCCGCTCATCCGCGGCCTGGGGGTGCCGCTTCTGCCGCCCCACTCTGAAATGCTCCCTGGACTCGCCCACCTCAGCCTACACCCGCCCTGGCCTCCAGAGGCTCTGGGACAGAGGAGAGACGAAGCTGGAAGTTCCCCACACACAGCGGAACCGGAACCAGAACAGGAAGTGCTGGGCTAAGTGGAACCGGAAGTGCCCCACTAAGCTGGACCGGAAGTGCCTCTCAAGAGGCAGCTGAGCTCGGAGAAGGGGCTTTTCCCCGTTCAGTGGAAGAGGGATTTTGAGGCTGGGTTCCAGCTCTGAGAGTGAGGACGGGGCCAGCTTGTACTGGAGGCAGGCCTGGCCGTCCCCTCAACTGCCTGAGGAGCGTCGGCCGGGAGACACGGAGCTCCACGCTCTCTCCACGCTGGTCCGGAGGGCAGAGCTGCTCACGGCCCGGGCAAGCCCATGGGGGCCAGTTAGCGTTCACAGGTAGGAATGACCATCTGGAAGGCAGAAGCTCTCTTAGGAGGTAGTGAGCTCCCTGACTCTGCAAGTGACTAAGCACTGCCCAGACTCCTGCCTGCCAGAGACACTGCAGAGCAGAGGAGATAGCTTAAGGGAAAACAGCAGAAGCAAAAATGCCAGAGTACAGGGTCTGGCCGTGTGGCCCACTCCTGGTGGGCCCACCCACCCAGCCACGATGAGAGAAGAACATAGTAGCCTGGGTCTCCAAAGGAACAAGAGACAGGAGGCTTTGCCTAACCTGCCCACAATGGCTATCTGCATCAGCTGGGAAGCAGACCCAATTCTGCAAGTCATTTGACTTGTTTTTAATCATGATATTTAATACACTTAGACATTGTAAATATCATTAAAGGAAGATGTAAGATTTTATGTTTATTGAAAGGGCACGTAGATTTATAGAGACTAAGAGATGCCGGTTACTTCCCAGTCTCCGTTTGCAGCCCAGACCTTTCCCCAGAGTCCTAGATACACCAATCCAACCACCTCTCCCCCTGGATCTTCCACAGATACTGCAAAGGCAACATAGCCTAACTCATCAAGCTGCGCTTCCCGGGGGTTCCCCATCCCAGTGAATATTGTTTCCCTTTCACTGCTCCCTTGACATACAATCAGCTACCAAAGCATGTTTTTTCTATATCCTTAACATGGTTACAGTCTGCCCACTGGTCACTTGTTTTCTCTGCCTATCAGCATGAGTATCGCCTCACATCTGATCTGACCTAGCAACCCTCAGACTGCTCCCTCCCTGACTTTCTTCCTTCAAGCAGGTGACTCAGGGTAAGCTCGCCTAGTCCTAACTCTGGGGGTGAAGCCTGATCAGTCTAATCCAAACAACACATGCCATTAGCAACGCTATTGGTTCCAGGGTGGGTACAAGACTTAGGCTAGATCAATCAGACTTGGGGAAAGGGCTTTTATTCCATGCGTGGGTAAAAAAATTTTCTCTCATGTTGTGTCTCAGAAAGAAATATGAGATATTTACTCCTGAAACAAACACCAGCCCTTTCAATTCTCACAGCAACCCTCTGGGGTAGGTATTTTAACTCCATTTTATGGTCAAGCAAACTAAAGTGCAGAGAGGTTAGGTACTTGCTCAAGGTCACATAGTGGGAGGGCAAGAATCAGAACAAAGTCAGTCTAATGAACCCCACATCCTTTCTAATAAGTTAGAATGCCCATGACATGTCAGTCATTGACAAAGTTATTTATACATGATATTTCACCCTTGGCACATTCACACTGTACCAAGAAAGTATTATCCAATCATCCAAATACCCCTTTATCCATCTATTCTTTTTTTTCCTTTTTTTTTCTATATCACAAGTCATTAAGCAATACCCATCTATTCTTGTTCCACATCCATCCATCCACACACAGATACATGCATGTGTGCATGCCTATCCATCTACTCAAATGACCAGCCAGCCAGCCATGCATCCATTCATTCAAACACCCATCTACCCACCCACTATCCATCCATCTACTCGCCCCAAAACCTATCCATTCAAATACCTACCCAACCAGGCCAAGCGTGGTGGCTCACACCTGTAATTCTAGCATTCTGGGAGGCCAAGGTGGGTAGATCACTCAAGGTCAGGAGTTTGAGACCAGCCTGAGCAAGAGCGAGACCCTGTCTCTACTAAAAATAGAAAGAAATTATCTGGACAACTAAAAATATATACATAGAAAAAATAAGCCGGGCATGGTGGCGCATGCCTGTAGTCCCAGCTACTCGGGAGGCTGAGGCAGGAGGATTGCTTGAGCCCAGGAGTTTGAGGTTGCTGTGAGCTAGG
>CAUYSK010012441.1:0-12831 GCA_963575035.1 Avahi laniger
GCAAGATGAGATACTGCACTACACTCAGCCCAAATGGGGCAATAGCATGGCACCCTGTCTCTGATCCAGAGATCCATCCAGGCTCCGCCAATCCAGGCTCCCGACTTGTCTTTCCTTTGAAAAATGCAGCCCCCACATAGGGCTGCATTTCTTAACAGCCAAGATGAGAAATGCTCACCCATGTGCTCATGATAAAGACCCTCTCAAGGCGACATCTAGACACACATATAGACTGGGATATGTCCCACATTGGCCATGAGCTCACACTCTCCTGCCAAAAGTCCCTGTTACCACATGAAGCAACATTCCCATGTTCCAGGGATTAGGATCTGCTATCTTTGGGGCTCCTTTCTTAGCCTACCATACCTCCAGTTCCTTTAGGGCAGGAGCTCTGTCCCATTCAACTTTGGGTCCCAGTATTTGGTTCAGAACCTGGCTGAGTAGTAATACTTAACACTTATTTTCTGGAAAATGGATGGATGGATGCATGGATGGATGGATGGGTGGATGGATGAATGGATGCATGGATGGATGGATGGATGAGTGGATGGATGTGTGGATGGATGGATGGATAGATGGACGGGTGGATGGATGGGTGGATGGATAGATGGGTGGATGGATAGATGGATAGATGGATGGATGCATGGATAGGTAGATGGATGGATGGATGGATAAATGAATCAATGAAATGGTCTCATCCATTTCCCTTCACTGGGAAACACACACATCATAGGTCCAACTACTGAATCATGGTTTGCCAAGGGAAATAAACACATCCACCTTGGTGTGTACTAAGCCCTGATGACTCTCATAATATCAGCTTCAGGTTTAAATCCCAGACCCCCAGACCTCTGTCACACCATGCATTCAGCTCTACTCACCCGGAAATCCACATTATTTTCTGGCTGCTGGGAAGTGTCCCGTCTCCAAGGAATTGTACAATCAGGTGTCAAGGAGCCAATGCTAACTTCTCCAGAATCACGTTCTCTGTTTCCCATGAGGAATAGCAACATAAGCGTTGTCGTGTCACACAGAGGAACACTCAGAGGCCAGAGTCGTACCAGACTCTAACTGCTCTTGGAGTCCATCTCCTCAGCCTCAGGACTGTGGCATCTGCCACTTGCCAGTGTCCTTGTTTACTCAGCAATAAAGACATGGAGCTTGGGCCAGGAGATGCGTTGCTACTCCATCAAGCATATTACTTCGAGCTCCCTTTGTGATCGTGACAAGAGAAGCTGGCACTTGTGTGCAATGACATCAAGCTGCAGAGCAGGCTCTCTGGTGATGTGCAAATGATCCAAGGTTGAGATCTTCCTAGAATTCAAGATTCTGCTATTTGGCACATAGTCCTGGCTGCTCAGAAATGTTCCCATGAGGGCATGCCTCGATCTTGGTTTAACACAGGAGGTCACTCCAGTTCAAAAACACACTTGTTTGGGCTCCATGGCTTAGCAAAACCTCTGTGCAGTTCTATATCTTTAAGATGATCTTGTATGGAAGATGTCAGAGGTGCTGCTACACATCCAAGACCGGAAACTGCACTTGGCCTTTACCCAGCTCAAGGGATCTTAAACTTGGCTGAACCAGAGAATGACTTGGAAAATTCTAAATAAATGCTGACGTCCAGAAGAATTAAGTCCAGAATTCTGTTGGGAGTGGACTGAGCAACAGTCATTTTCAGAGGTTCGCCCACTAAGCAGCTAAAAACCTCTAGCCTTACTGGACCTCTGGGGAGATCTTCACAGATGGTTTTGCAGAGGGTTTGCTGGGGAATGGAGGTGTCTAGCTGCAGACTTGCTCCCCTTCCTTGAGGAGAGAATAGGTGTAAGCAGAGATGGCTACAGGACATGCAGCCCTGGTGCAAAACAAAAATGTGAGCTCCTTGTTTAAGTGTAATTAATAATTTCAAGATGGCGGAAGCAGAGCATTAAACCAATATGGCAGCCTTGGGTGCAGGAGGTCCTGTGTGACTGCACAGGTTGTGCACCTGTGAAACCCTGGGTATGCATAACTGAAGCTATGACCTCCATGGCTTTCTGGGTTCTCAGAAATGGAAGGGGTGTTTTCTGCAGCCCCATGGTATCTGGTTCCTCTAGTGTAGAGTAGATTGCATAGTGAGTTCCCAAAAGAGATCACCAAGTCCTAATCCACGGTATCTGTGAACGGGACCTTAACTGCAGAACAAGTCTTTGCAGGTGTAATTAAGTGAAGGATCTTGAAATGAGGATTATCTGACTGGGCTCTAAATGCAATGACAAGTGTCTTTCTAGGAGACAGGAGAGGAGACACAGATGCAGAGGAGAAGCCACGTCGAGATGAAGGCAGAGACTGGAGTGACGCAGCCACAAGCCCAGGGATGCCTGGAGCCCCCAGGAGCTAGAAGAGGGAGGAAGGAGCCTCCCCTGGAGCCTCTGGAGAGACAGCAGCCATGAGACACCTTCATCTCAGACTTCTGGACTCTAGGACTGGCAGAGGATACATTCCCATTGTTGTAAGTGCCCTAGTTTGGAGTAACTTGTTACAGCAGCCCCAGGAAATCCGTAAATGCATAACCTGCAGTGAGATGTTTGAATAAACAGGAACCATCTGCCCAATCTTCACACAAACACCTGAGCCCTAGGAGGGTGTAGCAGATGTGACGTAGGGACTGCTATAGATCCATAAATCTTCTTCTGGGTTCGTGCCATTGGGCTTCACCTCCCCCGTGGCACTGTGAGTCCAGCTGGGATGTGGGGTTCAGTAATGTCTGATCCTCAAGTTCTATCATTCCCCATAACCGCTGGCAGGCTCTCCTTTCTCGACTCCGTTTCGACAACCTGTTAGTCTCATTGTTCAGCCTGTGGCTTTCTTGGGAACTGTCGTGGGACATCAATTATCTAAGCCGACGTCCTGCACAGAGTCTGTTGTGTTTCCATGGCAAAGGCTCCAGCTTGTTCTTTCCATACAAACAGTCCAGTATGTTGAGGTCTCAGCTCTGCCCAGCCCAGCAGGACACGGACAAGGGGGTGAGCTCCTCAAATGAATATCAGAAGGAACGAAGCCCAGTCGTTCATACTTTTGCACCAAGGAGGGTCCCTCATCTAGTGGATCCATGACCCAGAATTCTTGGTTATCTATAAAGAAACAGAAATCCAAGTATCCTGATTATCCGTAAAGCAAAATCACAGTATGTGGCGACAAACAGATTTTAGGTTCCAACCTAAGTCCTACTAGGAACTCCAAGCTGGATGTGATGCTGACTCTTTCTGTGGGTAAATTCCCCATCCCTGTGGGACTTACAATATACACGCAGTACAGGGCATTAAACTGAGGGTTCACACAAAGTATGGTCCATGGGCCAAATCTGGGGACCTCCTGTTTTTGTAAATAAAGTTTTATTGGAACACAGCCGAAGCTGCTTGGTTATGCTCTCTCTGTAGCTGCTTCTGAGCTATCATGGTGGAACTGAGTAGTTTCAACAGAGACCCATAGCCCGTAAATACGAAAATGTTTATTAACTGATTCCTGACATAAAAGGTTTACTGATCCCTAAACTATCTATCCACCCATCTGTCTTCTATCTACCTATCATCTATCAATCATCTGTCTATCATAAATAATCATCTACCCATCATCATCTATCCACCTTTTATTTCAATACCTATCATCTATCTAATCTATTACCTATATACCTACCTAGCTATATCTATCAATATCTCTCTTCATCTATCTTATCTATCCGTCCATCATCCATTTATCTATCACATATCTATCCAACTACGTAACGGAACTAAAACAATCCCTGGGATATAGTTATTCCATACTCTTTTAGAATACATGAATAAGTGAATGAGTGAGTGAATGGATGGATGAGTAAATAGTGTTTTTGAAAGTCTAACACAAAATCTTAGAACATAATCCCTCTATTTTCTACTCTCTTTCTTCTGAAGCAAAGAAAAGCAACAAGGGACAGAAATGGACTCTCTGCTTTTCAGGTAACCAAGAAAAGGAAATGAAGAGCATGATGTTAATAAACATTAGATGTGAAAATGAAGAGGTGTGGTTGCCACGGGCCATCTGGTGAGTAAGCACTGCTGACTTGGAGAGGTCATAGCAGGGCATCTCCCATACGACGGGCCATGTGTCCCATGGGGCAGCTCCACGTCATCTGGGACAGTGCCATGATCACAGGTCCCTGTCATTCAAGGCTCTGCCTGGGAAAACTTAAGGGAACATTCTATCTTCTCTAGTGCTACCAAAGGAATGACGTGTCCACGATGCCAACTCTCTTGGACAGAAGAACCTCCTCCAGATGTGGGGACTGGGCAGCAATTGTGCCAGTACTGAAGAAGCAGATATTAGATACCAGAAAATACCTTCAGTATCTTTAAGATGCAATTTGGTCTGGAGTTCAGCGCTTTGGCTGAGAAAAGCACCATGCCTCCAAGGCGCAGAACTGAAAGAATCCATGCCCAGTTTTCTCAAGTATTAAAACCCTGAACAGTGACATTTCTTCATGTCTTATTAAGTGGCCATTAGATAATTCTCCTTGCCAGAGGGATGGCTGATTCTATTTTTTTTTAAGACCAAACATTTATTATTTTAGCTTTTGAGCATAGAAATTTTCAGACATATGCAAAAGTAGACTGAAGGGTAGGTGGCTGATGAATAACTTGCTGATTAGGGCCACCACGCCCACTTCAGAAAAACCAAGCACTAGTGTAAAAAGTATTTGATTCGGAGATCAATGTGAACCACTCCCAAGAACCGTTACCGGCTGTGATTTCACAGCATGGCTGTGCCAAGAACTGACATGGATTTGGGTTCTTTGGTGGGATTTTGTCACTTGAGGGAAGGGACAGTAAGTTGACCAATGGTCCCTGTTCTCTCACAACAGTTTGGCAGGAGACACATGGCACTCTTTCAAAAGCATATCCAGTAACTTGTCTCCCCAGGTAGGAATTTGAGAATCCAACACCTGTTGTCAGAGAAGGGATCGAGCCATCCTTGCCTGACTGGTGAGTGACTAAGGGTGAGCCTCAGAAAGTGCCCAACAACTTTGTGAGGTTTTCAGAAGCAGTATGTGTGTCCTATGGCCGGCCGCAATAACAAGTTACTATCAATTTGTTGATGGTTTAAAACAATAGATATTTCTTCTCTTCGAGTTCTGGAAACCAAAAGAATAAAATCAAGATGTCAGCAGGGCTGAACTTCCTCCAGAGGCCACACTGGAATGTCCTTCTTGCCTCTTGCAGGACCTTGCAGCTCCAGGCATTGCTTCACTTGTGGCCACATCACTTCAATCTCTGCCTCTGTGAACACATCTTGTCTTCCACCATCAAGTCTCCTTTTGCCTGTATCTGATCGGAACCCCTGTGGTTACCTTGGCCTACCTGCATGATCCATAATAATCTCCTCATCTCAAAATCCTCAATTACATCTGCAAATCCTCTTTGTCCAAATAACATCATATTCACACATTCTGAAGGTTTGAAGGTGGACGTATCTCCCTGGGGCTACCAACTTTCCATTAAAGAATTGATGGATAAATCCCAAAGGATGGCCGCATCCTTCACCCAATTCCAGAGATGAAGAACAGGGTTTGTGCTCCTGGCAGGCAAGGTGACTGCACGTGCAGATGCAGGGGTGTTGGGAGAAAGTGTCCAGAAAAGAAGGTCCTATTAGCCTGTTTCCATGTCAACTGAGAGGGCAGCATTTTAAATTGAATATGATGATTATACTTATTTCAGAGTCATGCACTGACAAATAATCCAGCCCCTGAAGATGTCACCAGGAAAAGACACAGCAGGTGATCACAGAAAATGCCTCGAATGTGGCAGAGCCTAAGACAGAGGCCACCCGTAGATGTTGCTTGGTGACTAGGCAACCAGGCTAATAGAGTTGTCCTCTGTCCATGGTGACCACTGTCCAGGCACTGCCCTCGTCCCTGTCCTCGATACTCTCATGGTGACCTTTGTCCAAGTACCACCCTGGTCCCTGTCCTAGATACTCCCATGGTGACCTCTGTCCAGGCACCACCCTCATCCGTGTCCTAGATAATTCCACGATGACCTCTGTCCGGGCACTACCCTCGTCCCCTGCCCTGCAGAATCCCCTGTATAGCTGGGTAATGGTGTGAGTGTCTCTGATCTGACGGCACCATGTAGCTACTGACTGGGCCACTCTTGAGCAATGTCTATCGACGTTGGGATTGGACACACAAAACTGACCCTACACGCTGAGGCAAGGCTCACCTCTCCCTGTGTCTGGGACCTGTGACTCCTAGCTGGGCCGCTGGAAAAATAAGTTACTGCAAGAACAAAACAAAACAGGGGACTCCATCAACCACCGGGTCCCCAGCAGGATGTTGCAGCCCCTGCAAAGAGGTGACCTCTCCTGAAACTTATGTCCCCAGTCCTGCACGACCCCTCTGTGCCAAGCAAGAAAGATCGCACAATTAGGTGGGAAGGTTTAATTATTTACGGCAGCTGTGACAGTTTGGCACTTTGGGAGCACAAGGATTATGGCTGAGGAACATCACCCCAGTGTTGCCTTTGATCCTTCAGTTCTTGAGAAGTTCAAGTGGCCAACTCAAGGCTGCAGGACAGAGCCCGAGTGCAGGTAGGCGTGCAGAATACAGACACCGCGGTCCTTCCCATGAGTTCCGGAGGCAGCAGCTAGCTGACGGTGGTGTCACGGGTCACGTTGAGAACACCGGCCATCTGACAGCTGGTGGCCCACAGCTGTTGCTGCAACTCCTGGCTGTAGGTGACCTTGAGGGACGTGGTCTCCTTCTCGTTGTACAGATAGCGGCCGCCAACTCCTTCCAGCTCTGGGGTGACCGCTGCATACACAGAAGTCCAGGCTCCTTCATCGGGGGTCTGTGGGAAGAAGGTACGAAGATTCGGATGAGGCCACGTTCAGAGCAGAGGAGACACAATCCCCGGCGCTCACACAGACAGTGCCAGGCAGAGCAGAGCACGCTCATGGCTGCGTAGAAGAACACGCAGAAAGCAGGCGCGGGCAATCCCCCGTCTAGCTTGACCTCCCTGGTTGCTGCGTTTCTTTTTTAACAAGTGCTGACAACACACCCAAGGGGGTTGCATCTGAGTAGTGGGTTAATACATCACACCAGGCAGATGCGTCTCGAAATCCCTGACGGGCGTGTGTAATTCACCTCACTCTTTATCGAACCGAAATGCGTATTAACTGACTTGCGGCAGATGAGCGCTTGCTCTGCTTCTGTGTAGGACAAACAATATTTAGCAATGAGACGAAACATCGCGACATCGTAGAAGGTTCTCAGTTTCACCTCCACGAGGCAGTTACTCAAGGGAGGAGCCGGGCATTCGCGGGCTGTGGCCGCGTGCTTAGTGGGAACATGCGGTTCAAAGACGAGCCTAAAATGCATAAAGAGCTTTTCAAAGACTGAGAATTTTACTCCAGCAGAAGGTGACAACGTCGGAACACAACGCACTCAGCTTTTCAGCAGTGAGAGCTGGCCCCCGGGGCGTGTTCTCCCGGATGGAAATAGTGGGTGCTCCGGGAACTCAGGAGTTGTGGGAACACGGGCCCCTCGGGGCTAGAATTCAGTAATCCAGGAACCTATGGGATTCCCTCGGAACTTCTGACGGTCGCCATAAAGACGTTCCAGGAGTTTATCTCTTGTGATCCACTTTTGGGAAATCCGCTCAATGCATCCAACCCTAGACCTTCTTGCGTGCCCCTCAGAGTGCAATTGTAGGGCTACAGGGAAAACGTCTGGGTCAACAGTTTGTTCGTGAGTCTGCCACTGCCCACTCTGAGGATTCAGGGGTTCTGCCCCAAACACCCCAGCTCTGTCTTGCCCATGGAGAAGTCACGTCCAGTTGGAGAGCCACTCTGCCCTCCAGGGGCAGGCTATGGCCCTTCCTGGGCTTTCTACATTGTCACTTCGGGTGGACAGAGTCACCCCTGTCTGTAGAGCCTCCTTCCCTCCTTGTGGGCCCTGGGGGCAGTGTCTGGGGGCTTCTATAGCCACCAAGTTTTGAAAAATCCTCTTGTCTGGGTAACAGTTCGCATGACATGACATCCAGCTGGAAAACACGCAAGGCTGCTGTAGAGGGAAGGCCCTGCCTGCAGTGTGCTGAAACCAGCCTGGGTTTCCAAGACACGGCACTGTGCCAAAAATGTAGCTACTGCCAGGGACACAGAGAGAACGTGATAAAATTCTATCTGAGGATCATTTTCTGTAGAAAACTCACTCATGTGCACATACATACTCACATACACATGCACATGTTTAAGCAATGCCCAAATGCATACCCATACATGCACACATGCACATGAACACACACATGCATGCAAGCACACCAATGCACACATGCCTGCAATGTGCATACACTCATATACGTACACATAATCGTGTGTATCCTCACATGCACACCGATGCACACTCTCATGTATAAATACTCACATGCACATACTCATTGGTATGCACATATGCACACAAATACTTATTCACATGCAAACATGCACACACGTACTAATTTCACATGCACACATGCTCACACACACTAATTCGCATGCACACACTCATTCTCATGCACACACATTCACATGCAGTCATTCTCATGTACACATGCTCACATGCAGAAACAGTCTCATGCATAAATGTACACATGCTCACATGCACACACATTCTCATGCACACATGCATTCGTTCACATATGGTCACTCATTCTTATGCACACATGCTCACATGCACACACAGTCATTCTCATGCACACATGCTCACATGTGCACACATCCTCATGCATACATGCTCACATGCACACAATTCATTCTCATGCACACATGCTCACATATTCTCATGCACACACATTCTCATGCACACATGCTCACATGCATACATTCTCATGCACACATACTCACATATTCTCATGCACACGTGCTCACACTCTCATTCTCATGCACACATGCTCACACGCACACACACTCATGCACACAGGCTCACTGCACATACACTCATGCACACATGCTCACAAGCACACAATTCATTTTCATGCACACATGCACACTCATTCTCATGCACACATGCTCACATGCACACTCATTTTCATGCACACATGCTCACATGCACACACTCATACTCATGCACACATGCTCACATGCATACTCATTCTCATGCACACATGCTCACATGCACACTCATTTTGACACACACATGCTCACATGCACACACTCATACTCATGCACACATGCTCACATGCACACAGACTCATGTACACATGCTCACATGCACACACTCTCATTCTCATGCACACATGCTCACATACACACACACTCATGCACACATGCTCACTGCACACACACTCATGCACATATGCTCACACACTCATCCCCAAGCACACAGGCTCACTGCACACACACTCCAAGTTCCCGTAGCAGCCCAGGAGTTAAGCTGACAGAGACAGGACCAGGAAGAGGAGACGCTCCTCAACAATGATGTATCTTAGTGTATGTTTTGAAAGTTAATCACAGCCATTTATCCACTATCATTTGCTTAAATACACGATAGATACTCAGTGAAAAAAAGCCACCACCAATGACTGGAGAACATTTCAAAGCCTTGGGCTTCTAATGAAGGTGTAGGAAATGAGATTTAATTTGTGATTCTTTAATTCTTAAATGTTTTGACAGCTCATAAAATAAATGATTTTATTCATTGATTCTTCATCAGATCTGCTAATCAGCACCCATCGTGGTGACGTATGTGAGACCGATGTGAAAGGCAGGGTGTCCGTGATAAATGCCGGGGTGCATGTGTCTATAGGCCTCAGTCACGCTGGCATGCACGCATGTACTCACGTGTGCACACACAAGCACACAGGCATGAACATATGCTCACACAGACATATATGCACACACATGTGCACACACGAGCACACAGGAATGAACGTATGCTCACACAGACATATATGCACACACATGTGCACACACTTGCATACACATTCTCCCATGCATGCACACCCACATTCAGATATATTCACACACATGCACACATATGTGCTTGCATGTACAAATGCATGCTCACATGGACACACAGTACATACTCATGAACATTTACTCACTCATATATGCCCATATGTGTTCATATGTGCACACACACACGTACATGGTCATATGCATGTGACTTTCACTTTGGGACATTTACCCACATTCTCTGGGGAGGGGGGCTGGGACACACCACAGAACCGGGGCTCCGGGACCTGGGCTCACATCTCCCCTCCACTGCGTGTTCACCCACAGAGCTCGCCCAAGCCCGTCTCCCTAAGTCTGTTTCCTCAGCTGGAAAATGGGAAGTGCGGGAAGAGCATCGCTGCACCATAACTGAGCAGATCATGTAAAACGACGTAAGTGAAAGGCCCTTGGCCAGTAGGAACACAGCTGCAAGTGACAAACACCAACCACGGCTGGGTGAGGGTGAGGGTTGCGTGACTCGGATGAGGCTGAGGTATGCAGAAGGGAAGCCGGGTTCAGGATGATGTTTCAGTTCCAGTGGGGCCTGGGAGGAGGAAACGTGTCTCCACGGCAGCTGCAGCGTCACAAGAGGGGATCACACGCACGACACCCCACTCCTGGCTCTGTGCACTTGGGTGGGTGGGTGCCCCGAAAGGAGCCGTCTTCCGGGATGCCAACTCACATGCACATCACAGGGCGATGTGATGTGTGTGCATGTGTGTACACGTGTGTAGGTGTATGCATGCATGTGTGCAAATGTGACTGTGTGTAACTGTCTATGCACAAGCATTATGTGAGTGTAACTGCATGTCTGTATGTGTGTATATATGTGTGTGTTTGTGTGCATGAACACATGTCTGTATGCATGTATGTGAATGTCTATAGGCGCATGCATGCATATGCATGTATGTGATGTGTGTAATTGTGGATGTGCGTGTATATACCTGTATGTATGTGTGCATGTGAGTGTACATGTGTGCGCGCACATATATGTATGTGTGTATCTGCATGTGTGTAATTATGTGCAGGTGTGTGAATACAAGCACATGTAAGAGTATGCATGTATGCATGCGTATATGTGGGTGTGTGCATGCACACGTTTACATGTGCACACGTGTCTGTGTGTGGCTGCAGGTGTGTATATGTGTATGTGTTTGTGTATATGTGTTTGTGCATGTGTACATGTGTGCTTTTGTGTCTGTATGTACAAGTGTGTACATGTATGTATATTTATACACACATGCTCCCAGCTATCCGAGGGAAGCCGCGGGCTGTGCCTGACTCCTAGGAACCCTGCATGGCTTCGCTAACCACTGAAGGCAGAGCGGGAGTAAGGAAACCTCCCTCGGCTACGACACCGTGAGAAATGCATGTTCTCTCTGCATCTGAACAAACGCAGTCGCCCGGGAGAGAGTGTGAAAGACAGAGCTCGTGAGATTTAACACAGGGTGACGCCAGTTTTCGGTGTGAGCCTGTGACGGCTGATTTCATGTGACTTCAAAGACCTGGCTGGGCTCTGGTGCCCAGCCGCTTGCTCCAACGCGAATCTCGGTGTTGCCAGGAAGGTATTCTATGGATGAGATGGGCATCCACGATCAGCGACTGTGAGTAAAGGAGACAGCCACCATCGTGTGGGTGGGCCACATCTCATCCGTTGAAGGACTTTGCAGCAAACACGGAGGTTTCCCACAGAAGAAGGAAACCCGACGTCGACCTTACCGCGGAAATCCCGGCTGTGTTTTCACCTGCCCTGTGATTTTAGACTCACGGCTGCAACAATCGAATCTTGCCTGGGTCCTCCGCCGCCCTGCTGATTTTGGACTTGGACAGCCCCCACAATCCCGAAAGCCAATTCCTTCGAATAAATCCTCTCTCTCTGCACAGATTCTGTGGCTCCTGTTTCTCCGGAGAACGGTGACAGGCACAGACGTCACCTGTCTTAACTGCAGAAGCTCCGGGCAGGAACCCCTGGAGCCAGGAGGAAAATCCAACGTCCAGGAACGATCATGGCGTGTCGGGCAGCCTGGCCATGAAGGAAACCACAGAGGTGACTGGCTGGTTTTGAAGGCTGCACCGAGTGAGGGAATTCAGGGCAGAAGTTCCCGTTCAGCAGAGGTGTCTTCCTTCTAGGGTGGCAGCCTCAGAGCCTGTGAGGTCTTTGTTTCTGGGAGTTTATTGGAGCCACAAAGGGACACCCCTCATGTGCACACCCCAGGGGGAAGGTGGCCTCCCCTTGGACAGGACAAGACTAGCCTTCCTGGTTCTGTAGCTTTCATGGGGTTTTCAGTGTGTGCCTTGAAGTGATGTAGGTGGCATCACCTCTACGCCCCAGAGAAGAACATCTCTCTCTCTCTGTGTCTCTCTCTTCATCTCTCTCTCTCTGTGTCTCTCTCTTCATCTCTCTCCATCTCTCTTTCTGTGTCTCTCCATCTCTCTCTCTCCATCTCTCTGTTTCTCTGTGTCTCTCTCTCCATCTCTCTCTCTGGCCACCCCTCAACCACTATGGATTTATAGAATCCAAGCTCTGCTAAGAATTAGATGCATTGGATCATTTTCAGACTACATTCTTCCGCTTCTCAAAGTTTTATTTTGAATCTAAATAACATTTGTTGCCTTGTCTCAGGTCGGTAGATTCCCGAGTAGACTTTCACCCACTTGGTGTAAGGACCACAACTAAAGCGACACAACTTCCCCCCGAATTAATCCTGGAGCGCAGAAGGAACGCGCCATCTCTTTCGCCCGCGGCTTCCAAGCGGAGGCCGCGTCCCCCGCCGTCTTGGGGTCTAGGTCGGGATCTGTGTGCTCAGCACACGTCGGAATCACCAGGCTGGCTTATGAGAAAGGTTGACC
>CAUYSK010012445.1:0-34384 GCA_963575035.1 Avahi laniger
CCTCAAACTCCTGGGCTCAAGAGATCCTCCTGCCTCAGCCTCCCGAGTAGCTGGGACTACAGGCACGCGCCACCATGCCCGGCTAATTTTTTCTATATATTTTTAGTTGTCCAATTAATTTCTTTCTATTTTTAGTAGAGACGAGGTCTCGCTCTTGCTCAGGCTGGTCTCGAACTCCTGAGCTCAAACGATCTGTCCGCCTCGGCCTCCCAGAGTGCTAGGATTACAGGCGTCAGCCACCGCGTCCGGCCAGGGCTTCATTTAGAACATAACTCAGAGCTTGTCATTCCCCTGCTTAAAATCCCTGGTGGCTTCCTGTCCCACTCGGAACAAAATCCTGACATGGTTGCACAGTGCACAAGCTCCTGTCGGGCCCTGCCTTTGGCAACTCTGAGACCTTGTCTATTTCATGCCAGTGTCTCTGCGGCCCACGCCTCCCCAGGACTCCCAGCCTGGTCCTCAAACACGCCTTCCTGCCTTACAGCATGTGTTATGCTTGCAGCTTCCTGAGCCTGAAATACAATTCCCCTAGAGCAGGATTGTCCCAGAGAAATACAATGCAAGCCTCATGAGTCATTTAAAATTTTCCAGTAGCCACATTAAGAGGAAAAAAAAGAAAAAACAGTTAAAAGGAACAAGTGAAATTAATTTTTAATAATAGATTTTATTTAACCCAGTATATCCAAACTATTATTTCATCATGTATTCAGGTTAAAAATTGTTAGTGAACTATGTTATATTCTTTTTATGCACACCGAATTGTGTAAGACAGCATGATAGCATACTAAGTTCTTAGTATGTGCTTAGCATAGTTAACACGCTTAGCATGGACGTTTACTTAAGTACACAAGCATACTTACACTAATTATCCTAAACATACTAAATCTTAATCCAGTGTATATTTTACACTTACGGCACCTCTCAGTTCAGACACTCAATTTTTTTTGTCAGAAATACTTGATCTGCATAAAGGTTACAGTTGAAAAAGTAGATTCACATACCCACGTTGTTCCAGATGAAAATTTTCCAATATTTGAATCAAGTATTTGTTCTAAATTTAAATGAATTGTGTTTAAATGCTTGGGCGCTTCTAGTCAACTGACTACGAATGGAAACTAAATAAATAATGTAATTGAAAGCTATTGAATGAAATAAAATTAAAAAATCGGTTCCTAGGTCAAGGGCCCAGTGGCCACGTGGGGTCAGTGGCTACTGTTTTGGGACAGAGCATTTCTGTGGCCACAGAAAGTTCTATTGCATGGTGCAGCTGTAGATCTTTAGCTGAAGCTGGGAGAGAAAAATCACACAGCTAGTAGGTGATCTCCTGGAATTTGAACCTGTGTCAGCCTGGTTCCAAAGTCGTTGCTTCCAAACACCACACCATTCTTTATTTTTGCTATGTGTGGTTGAAAGCTCTGAATGAAAAACAACTTACTCTCCCCAGGTTTCACTTTTTAGCATCTCTACAGCAAGCAGCTTAAACCAGATGATCCCTTTGAGTTCCCGTCTGGGATCTTAAATTCTTGGATCTGTCGTTCCTATGACAGGCAGTGGGACGAGAGGCTGGAGCATTTGTTTTGGAGATTGCAGGCTCTTGGATAAAACTGGTCACCTTCATGAACCTCAGTTTCCTCATCTGTATGATTAGGGTAATTGACTGCTTACTCCTAATGTTTTTTGGTGGGGATTAAATCAGATAAGATATGCAGAGGTCTTGATCCATTGCCAGTGTTTGGAATATGTTAGTTTCCTTCCTTATTGATCCCACCATGGGTAGAAAAAAATTGGTCTTGGTGGGTTCTGTTCCTGGTAACGATGAATCACAGACCTTTCCTTCAACCACCCCCAGCACCATGGCACTCCCAACTCACCTCCTTGAAAGCGTCTCGCATCTCCTGGACACCGATCATCCCTGCCGTTTCTGCAAGCAATTTCGGGGTCATGAGTTCCACAAAGTCGTCAAAGTCCACACGGCCACCCACTGAGGATGGAGAGGGAGGATTAGTGAGACTCCACCTGCTCTGACCGTCTATTACCTCACTTTGGGCTTCGAGACTGTTCAAGAAATAGATCAGCTCCCACCTCCCTGTCCATTGAGAGCCTTCTTTGACCTCCTCCCTCCACTCAGCCAGCTCAAGCCCTCATGTCTCTCTACTCCGAACATGAGTGGACGGGGTGTGGTAAGGTGGAAATAACTAACTGTCTGTGTGACCTTCAGAAAATCTCTTCATAGGTTAAGACCTATGCTCCCTCATCTGGGGACTGCAGAAGAAGGTATACGAATTAAAGAGCACCCAAGTGTCTTCCAGATATAAATATTATCATTGCCTTGAATTCAGCCTTGTTTACTCAATTATATGCCCAGCAGCAAACCCAATAGCAATTTTATTCCAGCTTCTATCTCAAAATCAGCTCTGGTCTCCACCTAAAAACCCACCCCTTTTGCAACACTATTCACCAACATTAATTAGCTCCAACTCCAAGTTTGTTTCCACCGTCCAACGCAGTCCCAATCTTGGGCTCCACTGAGGAACCTTAGTGGTGACAGTAATAGTCTACATTAGACAAGAATTTACTGGGGGCTAAGACTTTGCCTGCATTAGCATCTTTGCCCCTTCCTTTCCACAATGGCGTGAATTAAGGAGTGATAACATCTTTACATGACAGGTGAGGAAACTGAGACTCAAGAGTAGGGGATAACTCTGCTTTTCAAAATGACCACAATTACTAGATAATAGTCTGGGACTTGAACACAGACCTATCTATAAAAGCTTCTAACTGCTTCAAATGCTGCCACCCTGAGTATAGTCTGAACTGTTTTCTTCCAGACTACTAGTCCGTCTTACCCTCCTCTCTATCCCCAACTCGATTCTCAACCTCTATATGTTCCCCAATTCCACCCTGACCCCTCCCCACCTCCAGCCATTCCTCCCATCCTCTGGCCTCACAGTTCATGCGGATTTGCTGGCCCAGTTCAGTCAGTTCCATCTCCGTGGGCATGTAACCCATGGTCCTCATGAGATTCCCCAAGTCCTTACAAGAAATGAACCCATCTCGGTCCTTGTCAAACTCAAGAAATGCTTCCCGGAGCTCTGAAAGTTATAGAGAGAAGAATTTTGGGAGAACTTGAAACAGTCCATGGAAAAGAAAGGCATCCCTTGAAACGATCAATGAGGCTCCAACTGGAGACTTCTCAAAGGAAAATGCATCTTAAAAAACAAATATTTCAAAAAGGAGTGATACGTGAACTGTGTTAGGAAGAGGCATGACTCCTGAGACCACTAAATGAGAGCCCTAAAGTCCCTCAAACTCTTGAGTGAAGTTATGGGGAACCTCAAAACCACCAAGAGAAGAACCAAAAATTTCTTTTTTTTTTTTTTTTTGAGATGGGGTCTCTTGCCTGGGCTAGAGTGCAGTGGCATCATCACAGCTCATTGAAACCTCAAACTCCTGGGCTCATACGATCCTCCTGCCTCAGCCTCCACAGTAGCTGGGACTACAGAACTATTTTCAATTCATTCTAAAACTCCTTTTCACTCCTGAGTCTGAGACACTTGGGGATGTCTTCTAAACACTTTGGGAGGTACTTAAACTGCCATGAGAAAGAGTTCAAAATTACAGTTGAGTGGGAAGAGAGAGGGATGTAAAGCTTTCATGTAAATCGCTTCATACAGAAATACACAAAGGGGACTGAGGGGAGATTAAGTGGGTGAATGGCAACATGGGGCATTTGCAGGACAAGGCGTTACCTTCGATCTCATCTTGTCCCAGTGGTCTTTCCTGGAAAGGAACGCAGGGGAGGGGAATTTGGAGAGAGGTTCAGAAATCCAACACCCAATTCTCCAAACATGTCCCCTTGTTCTCCCAAGCTACCCCTCCCCACTCCTGTTTCTCTTCCCTCCCTGCCTCTCCTCTTCCTGTTCCTGTCTCCTGACTCCCAGGCTGTGGCTCTCACCTCCCCATCTCTTCCCCACCCCTCTCCCTTCCCCTCTCCCATCCTTCACTCTTGACCAGCCTCCTTCCCCCTTTCCCAGACAAGCACCCTTCACATTGTGCCCAAAGGATCTGAGACACCGTGAATCCAGTCTCCTTGTTTTTCAGATGAAGAAAGCGAGACTCACAGTCACAGCTAAAGTGTTCAGAGTGCTGACTCTGTGCCAGGCAGTTTCCATAACCCTTTTGTTTCAACCTCAGGCACTGCTCTGTGAGGCCCGTCCAAATATCATTCCCATCTTACCCATGAGGATGCCAACAGAGAGGTGAAGGAAACTGCCCAAGGTCACACAGCTCATAAGTGGTAGATCACCTCCCAAGGGAGGGAGAAATTAAACTGCTCCCTTGAGGTCATGTGGCAAAGTTGGTTGCAATGTTGGGATTTGAATTCAGGGCTCCTGACTCCCAGGTCAGAATTCTTCCCTCGACACACCATTGACTCTTTTTCCACCTGTCTCCCTCCTTCCCCCCAAGAGTTAGAATCCCTTTGCATGGGACCAGTATTTAACGACATTTAGGCAGGATGATCAGTGCCAGCACGAACAATTCCCAACACCTCTGAGAATTTCCAATCATGGTGGCCCCACCTTCTCTCTCTTTCTCTCTCTCCTCTTCCTCCCTCCCTCCCTTCCTTCCTTCTTTCATTTTAATGCCTAACAATTAAAATCATGCCCTGTAGGAAGCAAACCGCTCTGACCCTGCCACTTAATCACTGTGTAAGCTTAAGGCAAAGGACTTTATGACTGTGAACCTCAGTTTCCTCACCTGTAAAACGGGAATGAAAGTGTCATCGACCTCATGAGTTGTTCTGAGGTTTAAATGACATCAAGAATGCAAAGCCCTCTGTATTTAGTAAGTGGCAGCTATGGTTGTTGGCATCATCATTATCCCTATGAGCTTCTGTAGAAAAGATGATCCCAACGGTGTCATCCCAGCTCCTCTTTTATTTTATTTTTCTTCCCTTTCGTCTCCTCCTCTTTGCTCCTGACTTCTGATTTTACTCCTTCAAAGGCCCCTGGAATTCTAGCTTCTCAGTTCCTGCACTCTCTCCCCGTCTGCCAGGTTCCCACGTCCCCTGCCCTGCCCTGCCCGCCCCGGCCTCACCCGCTGCTTCTCAGCGATGCCTTTCCTCAAGAAGATGCAGGCGGGGCCCAAGGGGAACTGCATGGAGGGCAGGGCACAGCTCTGCAGCACCGGTGTCGAGACAGTGCGCCTTCGCCACCTCTCCTGCCTGTCCCTCTGTCCCTGCGTCTCCCAGCTGTCTGACAGCTGGGGCAGAAATCTCCACGAGGCTGGGGAGGGATCAGAGCGGTTCCTGCCTCCCCATCTGGCCTGAGCGAGGTGGGAGGCGAGGGCCAGTCTCGGACTCTGACACTCTGTTATCCCCAGAGCAGAATCGGAACGTTCCTTTTGAAAATGGGGATTAGGGCAGAGGGCGTGCATTCATGCGATGTTCCAACAGGCACTTTGAGGGCTCACTCTAGCCTGGACAGGGCCCTTGGCCGCAAGGAGCTTTCCTGAGAGAGTCAGGAACGTGAGCAAATGAGCAGGAGGCGAGAATGGGGAATCGCCTGATGACGGGAGGGGGGAAGTAGGCGAGCTCAGTGATCAGGAGTGTGGCATTTGCTCTCCCTCTGCTCACCCCTCCCTTCCATTCTTCCTGAATAATTCAGGGGGGGGAGAGCAAGGTAGGGAGGAGTCGTGGGGGGTGAGAATCATGATGGTGTCAGAGCCCGAAGGGGTGATGAGGGTGCTCACACTGAGGGGTGCTGGGAGAGGAAGCTGGGGGCCATCTGGTGTGGGTAGCGGGGGCAGGGGGGAGTCCTCGAAGAGGGGCAGCGTGGCCCAGAGTGCAGGGGCCTGAAAGCTGGGAATGCACTCGTGGGAGGGTGGCTTGGTGTGGAATGTGGGAGCATGAGCTGAGTTGGGGGGAATCTATATGCAGGCAGTGTCTAGGGTGGGGGTCTGCACTGCAAATGGGTCCCGCAGGAAGCCACATGGGGGGATCTGGCATGGGCCCGAGTGGAGCGGGAAGGATGCCCACTCAGGGAGGCAGCATGGCAGAGGTGTTGAAGCCAGGTTAGGGTGGGAAAAGTGACCCCCTGGGGTGGGATGGCAACGGAGAAGGGATTGGTTACACATGGGGGTTCCAGTAAGGATGATGGGAGGCAAGTCTCCCACTGTTGAGAAGAGAGCTACTAAAATAGAGGAAAAGGTAGAAAGAGCCCTATGTTGTTGGACTGGAACTGGAGGCATTGGTATGTGCTCATGGATCTCAATTACAGAGATATAAAAATAGACATAGTCTCAGTGTGCATAGGAACATTGGTACATATACTCTCTAGCCCTCTCCACCAAGGGGACAGAGAAACAGTGACACCCCAACATTAATGAGCACCTCTAGCCTCCAGATCTTGACTTCTAAATGCCATTCTCCACTAAAAGGAACCAAGGCTCCTAGGAGAAATGGCTGATTCCATGGCCAGAGCAGGAAATGAACAAGATGAGCCTAAAACACCTTGTGCTTAAAGCAAGGAATTACTCAAAGAGTTATGGGGACCTGTTAAAAGAACACAGGAGTCCACTTGAAGAAGTGCCAATGGCCATACTGGGGAATCTGAGAATCAAAATAAATGATAGGAACAAGTTATACAGGACAACATGGGAAACCAGGAGTCCATAGGGACATGAATAAAAAGATAAATTGAAAGTTTGCTATTTCCATAGCTTAAGTACCTCCCTACAAAATACTAATTTCAAAGGAATGAGTTGCTTTACAGTGGAGAAACCCGGCAGATGCCGTCTTAATTCAATGATCAAAAGGAACATCATCAATAATGTGATAAATTGAAATTATGTGCCATCTGACAGGATGCAACGACAACACAGCACTGCTTTTGTGATATTCCTAAATCCAATCATGAGAAGACGTCAGACAAGCTCAAATGGACAGATGGTTTACAAATTAACTGGCCTGTACGCTTAAAAAACGTCATGGTCGTGAAAGTTAAGGAAAGGTTGAGGAACCGTTTGAGACCGGAGGAGATGAAGGAGACATGACCGAAAGCAGCTCAGAATTCTTTTGCTATGAAGGTCATTGCTGGACGACTGGTGGTTTCCTGGTGCTCTTTGGTGCTCACTGGCCAGTAGATGCATCACCCCAATCTCTGCCTTCATGTCTGCACGGCCTTCTCCCTATGAACACGTCTGTCTCTGTGTCCAAATTCCTGCTTTTCATAAGGACACCAGTCACTGTGGATTAGGGCCTGTACTAATGATCTCATCTTAACTTGATCACCTGGGAAAGACCTTATTTATTTCCATATAAGGTCATGGTTACAGGTATTGGGGGTACGATATCAACATATTTTAGGGGGACACAATTCAACCCATCGCAGTCCTGTTCGGTAGGGATCAAATCTGCAGGTGGTGGGTGTAGGCCAGGAGGGTGGTTCCTAGGGGCAGAGAAGCTGGGGACCGATCAGGGGAAGCCACTGCAGGAAAACACAGAACACCTGAAAATCATTCGGTACCATCCCAGACCTCCCGTGAGCTCTCCCTGGACCAGGTCAATGAAAGGAAACCACCTGGGAGCCCCCAACGTCTTCCTCCACTCACGGAGACTGATCCGTCCCTCTCTCTGGAACGTGTTTTCACTTTGGGTAGCTTCCTTCTTCACTTTGACTTTGTATAGATTCTTTCTTTCCTGTAATAAACTGTTTGTGTAGGATTGTTTTGCATGTGTGATCGCTCTGTTATCAGCTCAACTTGGTACCAGGACTCACTCTTGACACTGGGAACCGAGGGTCAGGGAACATTCAGATAGACCTAGCAGTCCTGCTTTACTTTTGGAAAGCCACTGTATGAATAACAATGGCTAACGTCTATTGAACACTTGGTCAGTGCCACTCTTCCTAAGGTTGTGAGACTGGTTGACTCACTTAAGACTCTCAAGGACACAGGCACCACGATCATCTGTTCCACAGATGGTGACGCTGGGGTGCAGAGGTGAAGGAGCCTGCCCACGTTCTTGTGGTGAGCAGGTAGTGGAAGCAGGGTTCAAACTCCCCCGTGGAGTCCTCTTGTTTCACCGCTGAGCTGCGGAGAGAAGAGGATGGAAAGGAGGGATGGGAGAAATGAGGGCATAAAGAGTGCACCAAGGGTGAAAGGGGTCGGGGAAGGGTGGCAGCAGACCAAGACATGCACACACGGTCAATCCATCAGTCAATCAGCGAACATCTGTTGGGCATTTATATTCTCTGAGCTCCACTTGGCTCTGGAGAGAGAGAACATGACTTAGGCCAAAGTTCCCACTTCTACAGAGCTGACCATCTGGCTGGGGGCGCACTAATAGAGGAGCAGGTAAGTGGCTTTGGTCTCAACCACCACATTCTCTTTGGTTATCTGGACGTTGGACATGATGGCTCCAATGGTCAGACAGTCATGCTCCAGCTCCAGGTCCCCTGAGGGATCTGCAAGACACATTTCACCTCCTTCAGCTCGCGGGACCCCTTCTTCTGAACGATGCTGTCAAATACACACTCTGGGTGGTCCCCGATAATTGGTCCAGTTAGGATGGCCACGGTGAACTCGATAAAGTAGAGGGGCATAGCTGAAGGGAGCAGAGAACAGGAGAGCCACGTGGACGTCCTGGCCCCGGTGGACCAGCAGACCCACGCTGTCCTGGAAGCCGGAGCTCGTCGGATGGTGGACCAGGGGATTGGGGGGCAGAGGTGGTGGGGACACTTGGACATAACCCCTCCAGCAGTAGAGCCTGCAGAGAAAGGGGAGTTAGAAGTTACCACTGTGCTTCGAAGGCTGTGTTGCTGGACGAGACTGGAAGACTTAGAAGCTGCCACAGATCATACGCGACTCGGAGAGCAAGAGTCTCGCGTGTGTGCTGTGGCACCAAAGGAAAGTCAATCACACGCCCGTGTCTCAATGTCCTCACCAGTTAAATGGGGATAATAAAAGTACCTACCTGGTGGGACTGTTATGGGGGTCATTGGAGAGCGAAGATGTCCCTGCCCAGCTCTGGCAGAGGGACACAGTGGCCATGCAGGGTAGGAGGTGTGCTCACGGGGGCCCTGCAGGGGCGTAGAGAGGAAGAGCCCAGCTTCCCTCAGGGAGACCTGGTCTGTGCCCAGGGGAACCATGGGGCTCCACAGAGAGTGTGGATCCCTAAGCATAAAATACTTACCTAGTCAAAGAGTTTTTGCACTTTATTTGAACTTGAAACACAAATGCACATTAATTTGCCAATCCTTTAAGGCAGTCACATCAGGAACTCTTAGCTACGGGAAATAACCATTTTTACAGTGGCATATTCACACTGGATTTAGATATCCTTTCCCCTCTCCTTCTGACAACGTGACAAAAAGCCCAGTTAGGCAGCTGCTGTCTGTGGTTCACCCGATAAATGCTGTCAGGGCTGCACTGTGAATTCCCCGACTTCTTCCTCATGACCACAGGTGGCAGTCCCAGCTCCAACCATCACATCCACAGTCAGGGGAGGAAGAAGGGAGGTCTGCCACAACCAGGTCTGTCCTTTTTGATCAAGAGTCATGTTTCCCCAGAAGCCCCCAGCAGGCCCTGTGCTAATGTCCTGTGGGTCTGCCCGCACAAGGCCACAAGGCCGCTGCTAGATGCAAGAATGGGAAAATGAATATTGTATTTTTGGGCTGTGACAGAGATAGAGACACAGAAATGCAGGGAGAGGGAAAGACAGAAACAGAATGCACGAGAGACCATGATTGAGACATAGGGGAAGAGAAAGCGCAGAGAGGAGGACACATGTGATCTGAATCACAGACAGCAGAGCAAGCCTGGCACAGACTTGCACGACAGGGAGAGAGGCTTTGGCAGATACAGAGACGAAGGAAGGGGAGAGAGAGCAGGGGGAGACGAGGGCAGAGGAACCAGAGGGAGAAGGGGAGAAAGAAGGGCAGATGGTAAGACAGAAACAGAGTGAAGAGGAGGGTGGGGGATCCTGGGCCAGCAGCCCTTTCTCCTTCCATGCAGGGGCATCAGGACATGCTGACGCATTCTCATGTCCAGAAGCTCACGTTCCACTCTGCTCCAAGGTGAGACGCCGCCTGTTCTAGAAGTCTCAAGCCTGGGCTTCGCCCTGAGTGGGCCTGTTTCTTCTGCGGGTGCCCTGGGCAGGGTGGTATCCCAGTCATTCTGCTCACCCGGCCATTTCCCCCTGGCTTTCCTCTGACACATTACCCCGAGTGAGGTGGGCTGAATAATAACCTTCAAAGATATCCAGGTCCTGATCCCTGGAACCTGTGAAAGTAATCGCATGTGGCTAAAGGGACTTTGGGATTAAGGGCGTTGACATGAGATTATCCTGGGTCACCCGAGCGGGCCCTAACTGTAACCGCCAAGGTTATTACAAGAGGGGAGTGGAGATCTGATGGAGAGAAGGTGACAGGATGACCTCGGCAGAGAGAGGTCTGCAGACCCAATGCCTCCGGCTTTCTAGGAGGAGGAAGAGGCCACGACCCAAGGGACGCAGTGGCCTCTGGGAGCTGACAAAGGTGAGGCAGCGATTCTCCCCTGAGCCTCCGAAAGGGACCAGCCCTGCTGCAACCTGGACGTTAGCCCCGTGAAACTGGTTTTGGACTTCTGAGCTCCAGAACTGTGCAGAATACATTTGGGCTGTTTAAGCCACCGTGCTTGTCTTCCCAAGTAGAAGGTGGTCCCCATGAGGGCAGGATGCAGGTTGGCCTCGCTCACCAGTGTCCCTGCACCTGGCTCACACCTGGCAGCTGTTCGGTATTCATTTTTGGTGGGTGGGGGTCTCCTTGGTAGTCCAGAGTGCTGCTTCCAAAGACAAGCTGCATTCAGATCCCGGATTCTCTGCTGCTGCCTCCGTGACCTTGAGCACGTGGGTTTAACCTCGCCTCCTCCGTAATGGCCCATCTTTCCCCTTCCCCTTCTCCCCCTTTCCATCTCTGGCTGGGTGACTCAAGCCTGTCCTGTCCCTCGCCCCCACCCTACTATCCCCCAGGCCCCTTCCGTCAGTCAGGGAGGGCTCACCACGTCACTGCCCCAAGACTGCAGTGACTTAACGCAACTCATTTATTTCTTGCTGGACAACCATGCCGTCCAGTGAAGGTTCGCAGCCAGGGAAGTGTGGGGAAGAAGGCACAGGCCCTTGTCCTTCCCCATTTTCTGTCTGCATGGGATGAGCAAGCGAGCGAGCATGGAGGAACATGAGAGCTTTGTTGAGGGGGTGGGCCATCGTGTCCCTGCTAATTGGCTACAAATCCGTCTCGCAGCCCCATGTAGCTGCAAGGGAGGCTGGGAACTCAGCACAGCCCTGTCCAGGTGGGAAAGGAAATCGCGTGTGGTACACGTGTGGTTCTGCCACATCTCCCTCCTGCCTGGTCCGGCCTCCCCATTCTCTGACTTCCCCAAAACCTTGAGCTCAACATCCCCTACCCCCTTTCAGCTACCCCAGGGCTCCTTCTCCACAGCCCCACAGACCTGGCAGCTCCCTGACCCCCTGCCTCACTACCCAGACTCTCTGTGTTTCACCACGTTTCATCACGTTCCATTGGCAAATCTGTGGCCTGTTCCCCTTGGTGTGGGAAACCAACAGCTGTCTCTGTGAACCAGGTAAGGAGCTTCCGTGCTCTGGGCCCCAGCAGCATTTGCAACAGGAGTTCCCCATGTCCTCCTCCCCCACCATCTCCACCGTCGTCACCATCATAGCATGGTGGCAAAATCTAGTGAATCTACTACGTGCTGGGCAATGCTCTAAATCTGTGGTTCTAAAAGGTGAGCACTTAGCAGAGCCACCTGGAGGGCCTGTTACAGCGGATCCCGGCCCCACACCAGGGGTTCTGGGCAGTAGGTCTTGGGTGGGGCCTGATAGTTTGCATTTCTAGCAAGGTCCCAGGTGATGCCGTTTCAGCTCCTGGTTGGGGACCGCATTTGACAACCTCTGCCGCCAACCTTTTACGTGCATCCCGTATTTAGCCCTCACATCAGCCTTACCGAGGGTGTCTCCAGCTGCAGGCAGCAGCAGCCCCAAACGAGAGCTGCTTAACAGTGGAGGGATTTTGCCGTGTCGCTCAACGAGAGCTTGGCAGCAGGTGGCTCAGGGCGTGCAGCCCTGTGCTCCTCTTGTCTGCTGGACTCTGGTCTTGCCCTCCTCTAGCTGGTGGCCTGCGGGCTGCTGCAGGGCCAGAGGAGGCTGTCAGGGCCTAGTTTTGTGATTATCTTAGAAAAACAGTTTTCCAGAAGCTTCTTCCCCTTCGTCCCAAAAGACTTCGTGTTGCATTGGCCGAAGTTCCTACGCATGTCAGTGTCTAATCTGACTTGTGGCGAGCTGAATGGGGCCACCATGACCAGCGTGGCCTGTCTGTGCCTGCGTCGTGGACAGGGACTCTTCCCCAAAGCACACGGCGGGAGGAAGTCAGCACTCAGGGAGGACTTCAGAAGGAAGGGTGTGAAGGGATGTTGGGGTGACTAACAGCGATGTCCTTGGTCCCACCTCATGTGCCAGTGGAGACTGACGTTCCAACTACCACATGCCAGGCATTGTGCCAGGAGGGAGAACAGTGAGCAAAACAGGTATGGCCACCATCACGCCTCACGGGTGACGGCTAGAGCACTGTGCTGCGGATTCCGAGGCCACGCCTGGTCACCGGTTGGTGGGTCACAGAGCCAGGAATCACACCCAAGTCACTGTCCTTCCTGTCTCCTGAGAGGCTGAGGATCTTACTTGAAAGGTGTGGTCAGAAGGCCAGGTCAGAGCTGGCGATGACACCCCTAGGTGTGGCCCTGGATAAGTCAGTCACCTACTTACCTCTTCTGTGCTTCCCTGTCCCCATCTGCGAAACAGGGATCATGACAGCACCTACGTGTAGAATTGCTGGGCGGTTAAACAAGTTAAAAAATATATACGTAAAGACCTTAACTGCTGTGGTCCAATGCGATCATGCGAAATATTCATGTCCTCGGTTGTGGGGCCACATGGCAAGCGCTGGATCGCTGCAGGTGGCCGGTGGCTGTCACACTGCATAGAGCAGATACGGATACTCCCATCACCGCAGGAAGCTCTACCGGACGGTGCTGGCTCAGTTCCTAGCACACTGTCACATGCTGTGCGACTTCTTTGAGCTTTGCCCCCAGAGCCCAGCTTGTCACAGAGTGTTTGATAATTATTTATTGAAAGAAATGACCAGATGAATCCCAGATCCGGCGCAAACCATCCCTCACACATAACACGCACACCCCACTGACGCTCAAAACCACAGACTGCAACACCAGATTTGCTGAAAAGCAGAGGCAATAGTCCTGGGTTCCCTCCACCTCTTGGCCTGCACCCCAGGCCCCAGCGGGCGGGGGCTTAGTACATATCTTCAAGGTTAGAGTCTGAGTCCTCGCCCTGCTGATTCTGAATCTGACTCTGCTTCCGGTACAGACAGGCCACCTGGGGGGAGAGGATGGGGGGTGGTCAGAAGCTCCCCAGCTGCCCCCAGCTCCAGTGTTCCAGGCCAGAGTCTGCCTCTCTAAGAAGCTGGTCTGACTAAGTAGCAGAGCGACCCCCCCGACCCCCTCTTCCAAGGGCCTCACCTGGGCACTGCTGGTGGCCTCCTCGGGCTGCTTGTCTTCCCGGACTCGAATAAACCGAGGGAAGCGGAGGGAGATCCCTTTCTCACTGTCCACCTGGGGGGAAGGAGAGGGGATGGAGACTCCTGTGGCCGAGCTGCACTCTGCTGGCTGTGGCAAGTCCCCGTCCTCCTCCCTCCTTGACGGGGCCCCAGTTTCCGGATCCACACCATGGGGCTGAACGATGGTTGTTTTAAGGCTTAATAAACAGGTTCACAAAGTGGTTGGAATTGTACCTGGTGCACAGTAAGTGCTTAAGAAATGCCGGCTGCTCTAGCTGTTATTTATGCTGTTATTATTATTGATTAGGGCTGAGAGGCAGAAGAGCAAAGAGTCAAGGAGTGGGTTCTAGAACCAGAATTTGGGATTCAAATCCCTGCTCCCAACGCTCAGGAGCCACATGCCCTTGGGCCAGCTCCATAAACTCCCTGGGGCTCTATTTCCTCACCTGCAAAAATGGAGATGTTCATGTCACTATGTCCCAGGGCTTTTGTGAGCATTAGATGAGTATGTGCAAGTGAAATGCTAATTATCACACAGCACCTGCTTCACAGTAAGTGCTGGATAAACACCAGCTCCTGTCACCTGTTACCAGGGCACCCTGGCTGTCTAATACGCAGGATGAGTGACAAATTAAAAAAAAAAAATGAGATAAAAAATATGAGTTCCTTCTTTTAAAATGGAAGTCTGCTTCTCATCGGAAAAGCAGAAGCTAGTTCTGATTTGAAAGATGGAAAGAAATCACAAAGAGAGTACATTTTATATTGGAGATTCACTGTTCTTTTGAAGGAGAAAGCTAAGAGCTTTCCCAGCGCTGGTCACGGCTGGCGTTTTCCCCTGGCGTACAATACCGCAGCTGGCGTTGAGGACTGAATCACCAGAGACAGAAACTGGCCAAGGAATTAGAAGACTCGGTAGCATGAAAATTAACTATGATTGAGGAAGAACCTGTGGTAGTCAAGGCAGATGCTCGCCAGGAAGGGCACTAAGCTTTTACTTAAAAGAACTGGGGTTTCGAGAATTACTTCAGAGCCGAAGATGAGATTATGATATCAATGGGAGCAATGTCACTGTTTTCTTTTTGCTCCTGGGGAATTCTTTTCTTTTGAAGGAAAAGGTTTTTGACCTCATTATCTGACATCCAAGTTAAATGCAAGCTGTGTTCTTGGTCACTGCTCAGGATGAGCCGACGTGGCCCCCAAGGGCCCCTGCCCTCTCTGCTACCCACGTTCCCACCCAGAGCCCCTTTGCAGGGCCACGCCCAGGCCCCCCGTCACTCACCAGGCCCCGGGCAGCGGGGTAGATGGGGGACAGGGAGAGATCCGCACACTTCACCTCCCACACGGTGCTGGGGTCCAGCCAGTGGTCGGGCGCCGCGGCGCCATCTATGCGCACGTAGGAGCGGGGCGCGGGCAGCACCAGGGCCTGCGGGAGCCGAGGATGGAGGAACAGAGAAGGTCTGGAACCTCGGAGTCAGCGGCTGGGGAGTGGGGAATGGGGAGGAAACGAGGGAAGGGAACAAAGAGACACAGACACCCCTTGAGCGAGGCGCAGGCTGTTAGGGGTGGGGAGGCCGAGGCACGGCCGCCACGGCTTACCTGGAGCTGCTGGTGGTGTTCCTCCAGCTCTTCGTCGCTGAAGCCAGTTCCGAGCTGCAGGGAGGACGCGGTAGGTCAGAGGCTCGGCCAGTGGCCCGGCGCTTCCTCCTTGCTCCTGCCGTCTAAGGACTTGGACCTGCGTGCGCTGGCAGCCCCATCCCCTTCCGGTCCAAGCAGCATCCATGGAAACCAGGGGAGGGAGGCGGTGGGGCGAGCATCCCACCCAAGGCTCCTGAGGGGGAGCGACTCTCCCAGGACGTCCACCACCCCACTCACTGGCTCTGCTTCACGCAGCACCCCTACTCCTTCCACTGCGTCTCCCTGGCCCAGGACGTCACTTCTTCGGGCTCACCCCCATCCCACCTGCGCGGTAACTGGTCCTCAGCGCCAATCTTAACATTGCCAAGAGCTTTCTTCACCCGCCAAAATGGGAAAGGCTAAAAAACAGTAATACTCGATGCTGGCAGACACACAGCAAGATGGGCATCTCTGACTGATATGTCAGCTGCAAAGCCCTTTCTGTATTGGGAGCCTTAAACATTTTCTTGCCTTTTGTCCCAACTATAGCGGTTTTACACATCTATTCTTAAAAAAAAAAAAAAATCTATTCTAAATAATTTAAAATGGTGACAGACTGATGGCCAAAGATATCTGTGAATTATGAAATCACTTCTATCACTGATTATTTAGGTAAATGTATTCCAAGTGCTGATGTTATTCATGAGAACAAAGCTGGTAACAAGCAACCACACAACCACAGGGAATCGGTTCACGAAACTGGGGCACATCCATTGGAAGTCGTGCAGGCGTCCAAGTCATGTTACCGTATTACTTGGGTGCATACAGTAACATTTAAAATAAAGAACTTATACGGAGAAAAGGCAGAAAAGAAAATTACTTATAGAGAAGGATTACAATTTTGTAAAAATATAAATATTCCATAAAACATCCCTTCAAATGTTACTAGTGGTTGCCTCTGGGATTCCGGGTAATATTTTGTTCTGTTTCTGTGGCAAAAGACCCAAATTTTTGGATATGGGAATATAGGAAATACATAGGAAAATCTAGTTACAACGTGCATAGCTTAAAAAAAAAAACATTTCCCAGAGTCCCCTCCAGATAGGGGTGGTCTGTGGAGCAAAGTTCTGACCAACAAAACTTAAGGGAAGCTGTTCACTGCCTGAGGCTGCCTTGGATGGCCCATCCCTCTTTGTCTTTGTGCCTTCCTCCCTTCTGCTGTTTGGAACATGCATGGCCATGATGGCTGGAACACCTGCAGCCACATTGTGACGATAAGGCCAAAAGCACAGGACAAAAACCAACGTGAGGAAAGAGAGGAGGAGCCTGGACTCTAATGACATCGGAGAGCTGCCTGTCCCCCACATTTCTCATTACATGAGAGAAAAATAAATCCGTCTCTTATGCAAGCTACCAGTATTTGCTGCTAAATTAAATGCCTAACTGACACAGGCTCCTTATACCTTTCTATACTAGCCCATTTTTCTATAAGAAGCAAGAGTTACTTACAGAATCAGAAAATGTAAATAAAAACTAGGAAAAAAAGAATCCTTCGCAGGGAGGACATGAGTGCCTCCTGGTCTGGGCCCTCCCTAGGTTGCCAATAGGCATCCCCCCAGAATTCGAATCTACTTTCCCCTGCTTCTGTACTCAGCCCCAAGCCCCCAGGACCTTGCATATCGCCTGCAGCTCCTCACTGTCCTTGTCGTAGGAGGCCAGCAGGAAGCCCCCGTACCGGCCGGCCCGCTTCCCCCGGCCCAGGTAGGCGCCGATCACCACAAGGTCCAGGGTGTCGCCCACGCCATCGAGGTAGTCCTTCTTTAGCTGGGAGAAGAGGAGGCAAGATCTGAGGGGGAGCACTCAAGGTGGGGGGCATCACCGCTGGAGCCAATCGGTGGGCTGGGGAGAACTTCCAGGAAGAACACTGAGGATGGCCGCCATGAGAATGGACATGGGAAGGGCTCTAGGTTAGAAGGCTTGGGGGCACAACATGCACATACCCTAAGACAGGGAAGGTTTGTGCTCTCACAGCTGCTCCGTGTCTAGAGCCGTCACGGGCAGATAAACACACAGGAAGGTCCAGCAGCAGGCCAGGCCGGCTCGGCTCCAAACGTCTCCTGCGCTCACCCAATCCTCACTGCCCCTTCTCCACTCAAACCTCCATCGTCTCTTAGCAGACGACAGGCTCCTGCTCGCTCACTCCCTCTTCTGCCCAGCACCCTCCACCTGTCCACTAGCCACAGGGAAACCAGAGGACCTTTGCAAAACGGCAAGCAGACTCCGTGACTCCCCTGCATGAGACCTCCACTGGCTTCCCGAAGCCCGTAGAGGAAGATCCGGTTTTATCTGACGGTGGCTCCCGAGCTGCTGCGTGACCTGGGGCCTGCTCCCCACTCCTCCCTCACCTCCCACCTCACCTGCCTGCTCCCTGCACATGCCGAGCTTATTCCTTCCTCAGGGCCTTTGCACTTGTGGCCCCACCCCAACCCCGCCTGGTGCTTTGTCCCTGATCTTCATGTCGTCGACCCCTTCCTGTTGTCTAGATCTCAACCCAAACACTGCCTCTTCCCAATCACCTAGGGCACTCCCAGACTTGCTGGCCCCGAATGGACTCTCGATCCCCGTGGTGCTCATCATTGCCCAACTTTACGTTGTTCGTTTGTCAGCCGGCTTCCTTCCCAAGCTCCTGGCCAACACTGAGGCCAGCGCGGAGAGAACAGAGACCTCATCCAAATTTCACACTGAAGGATCCACAGTGCTTCTGCCGTGGCAGTTCTCATTCGACTCCTGGTGAACTCATTAACAAGGACCTGGGGTGGGACTGCGGGACTCTGAAGAGGGTCCCTGAGCTCAAACAGGGCGCAGAGTGGAGACTCAAAATTGACTGCCCAGTCGGGACGGACTTGCAGACCCGGGGCTCTAGTGGGGAGGGCCAGGTCAGGGACAGGAATCACCTTGAGCCAGTTGTGCGATCTCTTGGCGATCTCATAGGTGGCATCCACATCCAGGGTCTTCACCATCAGCCCCTCGCATGAGTCTGAAGGAGACACACAGCGTGGTTATTAGGGACCCCAGGCTCATAAGGGCTGGAGCAGGTGGGATTCTGGTCAAATCATCTGGGGTGGGGGACAGGCTGGGAAGCCGGGGTGAGCGTGGGTTGCAGGGAGGCCGCAGACCTTGGCGGAGAGAAGAGTGGGCACCCTCACCTTTCACAGACTGCTCCAGAAACTCGGCGATCTGGTCAATGTCCTTGGTGTCCAGGGAGGTAGCAAAGACAAACTCACCCTCCGTCTCCACGAAGTTCTCCCGGAGCAGCTGCCGGCGTCGGGAAAGGGGCTCACGTACCAGGGACTGAGGGGCCGGGGAGGGAGGAGAGAAGATGGGGTGTTTATCGTGGAGACAGAGACAGCGAGTCCTGATCGTGAGGCACAGAGGAAACACACAGGTCACAAGTAGTAAGGTGGTTTACAGAAAGCCTTCAGAGGGCAAAGCCACGCTGGTGGGTGGATTCTGAGAGCTTAAAGCACGGGGCTAGTCACGGGCCAGAGGGGCTGGACACCGCTTAGAGCCGGCGATCTCCGGAGCACTAGACAGGGAGCCGCGGCCTTGCTGGAGCTTGAATGAACACACGGTCTCTTGTAACTTGATACCAGTTGAATAAAGACACTTGGAGAACCACCACCCGAGTGGCCTCCCTACTCAGCGAAGCGCAGTCAGAAATGACAGTCAGACTGCTGGCTCCCAGGCCCACACACCACCCCGGTCTTCCTGTGGCCGCCCCTGGACATGGAGCTGGAACTTACCTCTCCGTTGAGGTAGATGAGGTCAAAGGCGTACAAACACACTTGCACCTGGATCTCGGACGCATCCACCTCCTGGGTTGGGGCAAAATGGAGACCAGGAGTGGGGGAAAGTGTGATGGGGCTGGCTGGGTTCCCCTTGCACAGTGCCTGAGGCACATACCGGTCACCTGCTATTCTCTCCCTCTATCCAGCTGGCAGGCCGCACACCCATGAGGGTGGCCATGTTGCTGGCCCCAGGTAGTGAATCACCATGGCTCTTGGCTAATTCTGACAACTTTACTCCCCTTCACAGATATTTGCTCTCCCAGCTTCCTTTGCAGCTAATGAGGGTGACATGACATAGTTCTGGCCAATGAAATATAAAGGGGAGGTCTGCTAGGATACAGGTTGTGGAGGATCTTAGAACAGATCTCTTTTCATAACAAAATGATAGAGATGTGGGAAAAGGGCCCTTCTCCCCTTCCCACTTGGGATGCTGGGATGAGAATGTGATGGCTAGAGCTGTGGCAGCCGCTTTGCAGAAAGGCTGAAAGAACTGCACTCAGACTGACACTCTGCCCTTCTGGGACTGGGCAGGATCTGTAGCCAGGCCTAGGAAGATGAGGGAGTACGGGGCCTGTGGCAGGCAGTGGAGGGGACCAACGCTACCTTGCGTTTGCGAGTGGTGAGAACTTGGAATGGCTGAATCTGCTTCTTTTCCCGGTCCCAAGCCACGGCTTCAGTGTCCAGGATGAAGGATGTGACAGACGGGAGTTTAATCTGAAAAGTGAAGGGAGAGACTCAGGCCTTGTATGAGGCAGAGGATGAGGTCAAAAGAAAGACTGGGGAAACAAATTCCCTTCTCCTTCCACAGCTCTCCAGATCCACTGACAAAGAAACACATGAATGCAGATCCCCAATAAAGGGAGGGGAAAACAAATTTTTCTGAAAACGTGCTATTTAGTCCCACAAGCTGGAGACCCGGGAGCCTTTGACATCTCCCTCTTCCTCTCACCCACATTCAATTCCCCAGTGAATGTGTAAATTTCCCCTTCAAAAGTCTCTCTCTAAGCTGCCCACTTCCCACCACCCCACTGTGCTCAGCCACTTCATGCTCTTGGTCTCCCCATCCTGCGCTGCCCCCCAGGTCCACTCTTCTCACAGCAGCCAGGGTGATCCCGGCAAAGCCAGCGTGGTCACGGTACGTCCCTGCTCAAACCATCCTGTGATTCCCCAGTGCTGTGGGGTCTCCTTTCAGCCCTGGTCCTCCCTCGCCTCACCTGGCCCCGCAGCCTTGCTCGTGTCACCCCGGCACAGAGGCACATGAGCCTCTGTTTTCAATGGGCTGTGGCCTCCAACCACCGGGCCCTTGCACATGCTGTTCCCTCTAGCATGTCGGCCCTGTCCTTCGCCTCCATTAGGAAGCCTTCTTTTCTCTTGTGAGGCCCAAGTCCAGGGTACCAGCCCTACCGTATCCTGGAGCCGTGTAGCTTTCTGGACACTAAGCCTAAGTCAAGTCTGTTTCTCATACAGGCTTACAGAAGGTCGGTCCTTTTCTTTGGAGCCCTGACTGTCCATGTAATCGCGGAGTCAACAGCAGGCCTCTCTGATGAAAGCCTGCCTGTGAGCTCCGTGAGGGCAGAGACCGTGGCAGGCCTGTGATGCATCCCCAGCCTGCACTACAGGACCCAGCTCAGAGCAGACACTACTTGTTGAATGAATAAATGAAAGAATAGAAGATTTTGTATGATGCCACTAGTAGGAAGCTCTAGAATAAGCAAAATTAACCTATGATGACAAAAAAGGTGATCCGGGGTTGCCTCTGGCAGATGGATGGTGGGGCTTGCTGGGCCAGGGTCATGGGAGATAGTCTAGAGTGATGAGAATACGGACATATTCTATACATTGACTGGGTCTTGGTCATACGGGTGTATAAACTTGTCAAAACTCATCAAAGTATACTGCATATGTAAAATCATAAACTTTTATGAAAATTATATCTTAGTACAATTTTAAAAAATAGTGCTTGGCACTCAGCAGGAGAGCCACCAAGGCACATGCTGTGCTGTGGCTCCCGTTTTCACCACCTCTAACAGGCAGGATTCCGAACACTGAGCTCCCTGTTCTCTGAACAATTTCCTAGTTAATAGGGGTAGGCAAGGAGAAAGGCTCTTTGATAGAGAAGTGCTAAAACAGGCCAGAGACTCATGCTGAGTGCAGAGAAACCCCAGCTAGGCCCGTGAGGCCCAGCCCTACGCAACCCCTGGCTTCACTCTGAGGCTGGGCCCATCAGCAGGCTGGCTCCCCGCACCCTCATCCCCACTCCCTCTCCCTGTCCTCCTGCCAGAGAGGCTGCAGAGGTAGATTCTGGCTTTCCCAGCCACTGTCGCACTAGGGTGGCCATGGGACTCAGTGGCTGGACAGTGACTCCAAGCTGGAGTCAGCTGGGGTGCTTGAGAGGTATCTTCATGGGAGGCGACAGAAGCTAGAATCCCTTTTCCCTCTGTCTTTCTGGAAGTATGACGTCTATTTGAGAAACTATCAGGGGACAGGCACTGGGATGAAAACCAACCAGTCAAGGACAGCAGAGGGCAGAGGCAGACATGAGCTGGGTGTGGAAGGACGTCACTGCTGGGCCACCTGTCTCCAGATTTCTTTGAGAAAAAAATATCTGCTTAAGCCACGCATAGTGGGTGCTCTGTCATCTGCAGCTGAATGACATTCAATTTCGAGCTGGCCCCTGCCAGTGTGACAGTGCGCGGCAGACACCCACCTTGGGAATGCGGCTGATGATGTCCGGGTACTTCCCGGTGTTATCTTCCTGATTCCTGCTGAAAATCTTCACCTCCCCACCTTCCAGAACATGGATCTGCCACAGCAGGTCGGGGAAGGGAGAGGAAATCAGAGCCGAGCTCACTCCACTCAGTCCCTCCTTTCCCCTCTGGCTCCACCTTCACCAGTAGAAGGTTCCGGATGCTCGGGAGGAGGAACTGGTGCACAGACCTGAGCGAATCATCTCGGTTCTGACAGCACCTCCCACTCCTGTCTCTGGAAGCCCCCGTCATCTTTTTATTTCCAATCCCCACTCCTCCTCAAATGTAAACACACGTGTCTTGCTAGGCGCACATACTGACGTTTGTCTAAATGTTGTCACACTGTGAATATCATGCTGGCTTTCCACTGTTAGTTTACGTTAGCTTATTTTAATACAGTCTGGTCACAGTTCTTTAGCAGGGCTACATACATGCTATCTTACACGTATATTGCTATTCGAAGCAAGTTTATTTATATAAAGTCATTGTCGCTATCATGAATCATTTTGTTTCTTTTTTCTCAACACTGTATTTTGAAGATCCATTTATGACGCTAAGCGTCTATCGAATCCACTATTTGCAGCTGCCTCAAAGCCCTGCAGACACCCACCCACGTCGCGTGCTCTCTGGTCCCGGGTCATGGGACACATGCGCGACGTCACTGCACTAAGGGGCCACGTAGGCGCCTCCCAGAATGGCTGTTAGAACACACCCACCCACCAGCAGGGCACAAGTGGAGCCAACGTATCTTGGGCTCCCACTACCGCAGGTCAGAACTTTTGACGATTTTGTCCTCGGATAAGCCTGTGAGGCAGTTATCATCACACTCATTGCAGGGAGGTGGAAACTGAGGCCCAGGGAGACCAGCAAGGTCAGCCGGGCAGCACGTGCCAGAGGCTGGCTCTGAGCTCCCGTCTGACTGCCCCCAGCCCTGCTCTGCAGCACCTCCTGCCTCCTGCAGAAGTGACGTGTCCCACTCCCCGTACCTGTGCCCTCTGCCCATCGTATTTGTACTCGCAGGTGAAAGCTGCCTCCTCGAAGCGTTTCAGGACCTCGCTGACGCCGCGAGTGGGATGGGCCAACATTGGTTTCAGCGGGACGCCTGGCGGGGAGGAGAGAGTGGGTTAGGGTAGACGGGGCAGAGGAAAGGCAATGCCTGGAGGGGAGAGGGTGAGGAGACTGCTGATGCGCCCCAGGACCCACTCTCCCTTCTCGCCACTGAGCAAGAGAATCAACCCTGCTGTGGTTTGGAAGGGCTCTCGGTTCGACCCCCCTACCCCTTTGCAGTTAGGAAAGGCCATGTGACTGGAACGCACGCAGGAGGTGCTACATCTGGGTCACATCCTCATGAGCAATCTGGTGGCCTCCCCTCCTCTTGCAGTCGAGAACAGGAAGTGAGCCATCTCTGATCACGCACACTGGGGTGACAACCTCCGGAGGGCAGAGGGACAGGACAGGAGGAGCCTGGATCCCTGGGTGATCCCTGAAGCCCAGCCGCGTACCCTCCCTGACCCCTGCTCTGGCGCCTGAAGTGTGAGAGAAAGCGATTCCCTCTGGCAGAGCCCCGCTCCGGCAGCTTTGCCTCCACACCAACGCGGGAGGGAAATGCCCAGCAGAAAGGAACGGGTTTCAGCACCAGGGAAAGGGTGCAATTTTGGTGGGGAGAGAAGAGGACTCTGCAGGTTCCCAGATGGGGGGCCCTTGTACACAGCGGCTCAGTACGGGGTGGGGCTGCCGTCGGATCTCGGGGGCCCGTACCTGGGCTCAGCCTGCAGTGCTCCGGGAGACGTTCCAGGCCATGCTCCAGCAGCATGGGAACAATTCGGTCCAGGTCAGGCACCTCACTAGGGGGTGGGGTGAGAATGCGATGCGAGAGAGTCTTCCCAGAACTCGCACAGCTTGGAAAGATACCTCAGCCCATGCCCAGAAGCTGGGGCCCCTGCCCATCTCCGTCACCGTGGCCCACCCCTCCTGCCACTCTGTCTCCGTGTTCTCCCCCCGCACCACATCCATCACTCTGATTCCACCTTCCCTAGTCTGGGCTGTGGCCCCATCACCACCAGACCAGTGACTCTCTCCTCGGTCTACACACAAGAACCACGGAAGGTCGCGTTTAACTTTACTCAGCCGTGAGAAGGATGAACTGATGCCTTTTGCAGCAATTTGGACTATTATCCTACGTGGAGTATCTCAAGAATGGAAAAACACACACCACCCGTACTCTCATAAACTGGAACTAACCGATGGGCACACGAGCCCACAGAGGGGAGTAAAACTCGCTGGGAATCAAGAAGGAGGGAGGGGGCCAGAGGGGAGGGGCAAAAACCCACCTAACGGGCACAATGAACACTACTTGGGTGATGGGTGCATTTACAGCCCTTATTCAAGCCATGTGACAAAAAACATTTGTACCCCCTTAATATTTTGAAACAAAAAGAAAAGAAAAAAGAGGCAAACAAGGTTTTCAAGGCCAGGCTCTACTGCAAAGATTCGATTTCATCTGTTGAGCGAGGCCGAGGCCAGCAGTGGGTCAGCCCCCCTGCAGGCAGAGGTGGGTCCACCCCGCCGGCTGGGAGCCCTGCGAGGGCTCGTTTTCTGCTGTGTGTCCAGCACCCAGGGTGGCCCCTGGGGCACTCGGGGAACTGCTCATGGGCCCTTCTGCCTCAGACACCGTCTCTGGGGCACCCATCATCTCGCTGTCACCACCGCTACGTCAGCCGCTGGTCAAGGTCTCCCCATGTGGCTCCCCTGGAGCCCTCGCCATCACTCCATGGACGTCCTCTCGGTGACCGTCACAACCCCTCGCTACGTGTCAAGCCACCAGCCCTTCTCTGAGTCTCTTATGGCCCTTCTGCACACGCAGCCCGCCTGAACTCAGCCCTCTCGATGCTCACTGTCCGCGTCTCTTTTGCCTCTCCCTGGGTCACAGGCCCTTCGCTGCCTGCCGCACTCCTGATCTTTGTCAGCACCCGTGTGCCCAGGACCGATCTCGTCTGGTCACCACCTGCCAGTCACCAGCCCCACAGTCGCTAATGTCTGGCGGCCACAGGCCCTCCCCCTTCACCTGGGCCCCTGGCTCTCACCAGAACGTCTGCTTCAGGGTCATGCCCTGCTCCTCCAGCCACGTCTTCCTGGCCTCTGCTGTCTTGCCCTTTCCTGCATCCACCACGGCTGGGGGGAAACCTAAGAAAAGACCCCCAGAGGCTTTGGGATGTGCCCGACCCCTCAGCCAGCCCAGGTCCACAGTGGGTGCTCTGCTGTACGAGAAGGAACGTAAACAGAGACTCAAGAGACGCTTCCCTCAGGGGAGAGGAGTCTGGGTGGCAGGAGCCGTGGGGAAGGGGTGGGGCGTGGACTTGTGAGAAGGACAGGGGAAGGCCACGTTTGCTCTGGGGAGGGGACAAAGACTGGCCAAAGGAGCTCACCTTGGCCGGGGGGCGTGAGGCTCACAGCCTGGGCGAGAGCGGCCAGCACCGACTGCTCTGCCAGCCCCAGGCGCAGCCGTCCACTCAGGGACCTGGGGAGAGAGCAGGCTGGGGAGTGGGCTTGTCTGCATCTTTCCGATTCCGCCTCCACCCTTCGCTCCTGCCTCTTTCGGCCTCCCCGACCTCGATGCTTTGCAGACCCTCTCCTCAAAACCCAGGATCTCCCGAGCCTGACCTAAGAGATCACACAGGCCCATCTGACAGATGAGGAAGTGGACACCAGCCAGCAATGGTCACGACCACTGGCATGCACTGGGCGGCAGGCAGGACCGGGTGCCCTGCAGGGGCGGTGAGGCTCGGGGAGGGCGAGTCAGGCACAGAGGCCTGGGTCGGGCACGTGACCGTCAGACCCGACCTGGCACAGGCCTTGCTCTGAGCCAGTGGCTGCGGAGAGGAGGCTTAACCCCTCTGTGCCTCCACTTTCCCTTCTGCACACCGAGGGTGAGGACAACAGGGCCTGCCTCGCGCAGCTGGTGGGAGGAGCTGGCAGGATGAAGCACATGGCACAGGACACACTAGAAATGTCCCATGACGTGGGCTGTCCATGGTGGCTGTGCTCCCATGGTCATGGCGACACTGGCTTTGCGCTGTGCTGCCCCTCAGACCAAGGCAGACATCAGCAGCCGATCACAGCACGCTCCACCCACGAGCTGAGGACTTTCTCTTCGCAGGACCACCAAGGGAGGAGCCGGCTGTGAAAGGAAACTGCTCTCTTCCCGTCCCCTCAGGGTCTGGGCCTGCGGCTTGTGCTCCTCTCATCCAAGGGGGTCAGGGTGGTGGTTCTGGCCGCCAGACTCACCTCTCGCCACCGCACAGGCCCTACGCTCACCTGGCGATGAATCGGGCTTCTGAGAGGCGGCAGGCAACGAAGAGGCCTTTGATGATGTCCATCTTCTTGGCTGTGGACTGGAGGAGGTAGAGGAAGCCAGTCAGTGCCTGGTGCTGAGGGGAGGGACCGCGTCCGCCCTCCCAGCCACCCCTCGCACCCTCGCCCCACCCCCATGTCCCAGCTCCCACGGCCTCCAGCTCTCAGGGCAGGTCCCTCCCCACCTTCATCCAGCAGATATTTATTGAGTCCTATTGTGCGGCAGGCACGACATGAGGTGCTAGAATCTGCAGGGGAGACTCCCGCGTCTCAAGCGCAGGAAGGAGGGAAGGAAGCTCTGCACCCCACAGGCAGAGCTGAAGGGACCCAGCCCAAATAGCTGAGCCATTCACAGGTCCCCGAGCCGCCTGGGGTACGGGGTGAGCCCCTACTCACAGCACTGCCCGTGAGCCTGGCGATGTCGAGGAACTTGGTGAAGACCCCCGAGGCGGTGAGTGGGGGTGGCGGCAACACGAGCCTCTGGGTGCTGCGACTGTTCTCGGCCACCAGCCCCACGTCGCCCTTCTCGGCCGCCTCAGCCCGGACCGACTCCAGCTGCCGACCTTGGAGGGGAGACAGCGGGTGGCAGTGGTGAGGGTGACAACTCTGGCTGTGTGTCTCCCTTCCCTGGCGGCCTGGATCCATTTTCTCCAGCTGTGTGTGCTTGTGGCGAGTCCCCTGACCTTGCCACTCCTAACGCTCACCCACGTGGTGAGATGGCTCAGTGACTGTCTCCCCAACACTGGGGACAGGAACCTATCAGACATCCATAGGGAGTGAGGCAGGCAGTTGCCCAACACGTCCACACTCAAGGAAGACACCTGGGCCAGCGTCGTCAGGACATAGACGGGATTTAAACCACAGATGGAATGAGATCACCAGGGAAGTGAGTATAGACGGAGCAGACAGAAAGCCAAGGCACGCTTTCCTCTAGCTGGTCATTAACATCCTCTAGCAGTGACCGATGCTCTTTGCCTCGTCTTTTTGAAGTCGCCAATTTAAACATATGGGACATGCTTTGGCCTTACTTACTGCCCAGAGCTGGTCCCAGGGGCAGCTTGGGTGTAAGAGCAGGAGCTGGGAAGGTGGAGACTCGACCACCATGACGACTGTCAACCTATCACAACCAACACATCCTGGTCACGACAGAAATTTTGTCTCATCTTTTCTAGTCTGAAATGAAATGAAGGGATAACGTAACCTACCAACACACGTCAAGATAACGCCCTAACTCTTAACATAGAAAAGAGAGAACGGGAACATAATGTGTGACAAAATAGCACACGTTTCAGTCTGTGGATGCTTGGCCACTGCTCAGAATACAGGGGAAGACACAACAAAAGGCACAGACTTTGTACCTGAAGTGGAATTGTCATGAGTGAGACCGCCACGCGTGTGAACGTGTGTGTGATGTATCGACTCGCGTGTCAGAAGGGATGGGATTTTCCAAAACAGTGAACGACTCACAACAAACCTGGGCTTGGGCAGCCATGAGACCCACCAGGAGGCGCAGAGACAAGCATGAGCATCAACGTGCTAAAGACAGAAGCGTGAAAGGGCAGAAAAGGCCCTGGCCATGACGCCATCGCTGGGCAGGGAACCAACACTGGCAACTTCTTAAGCGAGAAAAATAGATCCTAGTTTCAGTCAGTGTACTTGGGCCTCCTGTTACTCGTAGCTCAGAGTGCTGTAACAGATACTGGTTGCCCTGGGTCTGGTGTGATGTCCACGTTCAATAAATATATCTTGAGTCAATGGCAAGAGAATTCTGAGTCTCCTCTCCTCTGGCTCTCATGACCCTGTCGGTCTTTCTCAGTCTCTTTGTCTTCTCGTGAAGCCCGGAAACCCCTCCTTCCTAAAATGTCAGCGTTCCCCACAGTCCAACCCCAAGGTGCCCCTTGTATCTTCCCTGTACATCCTCTCCTGGGCAGATGGAAACTCGCCAGCGCTTATGTCATCCCTCCTGAGCTGACCACGCCCAAACCCGGTTTCTGATCCAGATCCACTGAGCTCAGGCCCATACATGTCCCTACTTCTCAGATGGCCTTGGAGGGCCTACAGGTACAGGCCGCCCATGCCTGGTCCCAGGCTGGAATGCTTAGCTCTCCCTGCAGTACCTGACCCTGAACCCCACCACCAGGGTCCCCACCATCTGGCAGGTCCCTCCCGTGACTGTCTCTCTCCACGGCTGCCCTCTCCTACTCCCTGCCCAGCTCCTCTCCCCCTGGACCTTTGCCCTCAGCCTCCTCCCCAGTCTCCTGGCTTTCCATCCGTCCTCCACAAGGGCCAGAGCTGACCCTGCCTGTCACCTGCTCTTGATCCTTCCGTGGCTCCCTGACGTCCCACAGCAAGCATCAGGCGCTCCTGGCTTGTGGCAGGCGGCTGCCCACATCACCAGCCTCAGGCCACTCCACCTTGCTCAGGCAGCTCGGCCCCTGCCCCTGTTTAGCCCCCCTCTTCACCCTTCAGCCCCTCCAGCTAAAGTCCTTTAGAGTCCTTAGGACCTCTGCCACCTCCCTAAGCCTCACCCCTGATCCCAGCCCCCAAGTCCCGCCGTCTTTGCATTCAGCATCTTCCTCCTCCCCACAGCCCTTGTCCCAACACAGGCCTGGTCCTCCCTCACCTGAATCACAACCCCATGTGCTCTCCCCAACACCCCTGCAAATCTGTCCCCATCAGGTTCTCTTCCTTCCTGGCCTCTTCCTCGCTCTGCCTTCAGCTCTCTCCCCCCGGCCTCTGAGGTCCTCCCGACCTCTCGGCTTTCTCCTGCTGAGCTTCCCTCCCGCTCTTCCCTCCACCGCAGCCCCCCTTACCTGTGGCTTGGGCCACTGCTTTGAGAAGGACGCCGTCACCAACGCCAAGCTCCAGGCCCTGCTGGGGTGGCCCAAGGCTGTTGAGGCTGAGATGGAGGACAGGGAGGAGGTCTGGGGGTGACAGGGCCACCACGGAGCGCAGCAAGTTGCTCAGTGTCTCCACCATCCGGAGCCTGGAGGAGGGGACAAGGGTGTGACCACCTGGTCCTTCATGGTCAAAATGTGATTCTTTTGAGTGTGTGTGTGTGGGGGGTGCGCTAAAAGGAACCAGGAAAGGAGAAGAGGAAAGGGCTCAAGACTGTCCCAGCCACGTGACCCGGGGCCACGGACACAATCACAGACTGCTGGAGGGAGAGTAACTCAGTGTGACAGTAGCCATGAAGACGACGGTGGTGATCATCCCAGAGAAGCAGCTCAGGCATAGGGAGCATTTCCTAAGTGCGGGTACCAGCTTTAAGTAGTTTGTGTTTTTAACTCACTGAATCCTCACAGCTTCCCTCTGAGGTAGATATTATTATTGTTCCCATTTTACAGATGAAGAAATGGAGGCACACAAGGATTCCATGACTCGCCCACGGTCACAGAGCTAGTAAGTATGAAGCTGAGATGCAAACCAGTCCCTTCTGCTTGAGGATCTGTGCTCCTGGCCACCAAGCTGTGCTGCCTCTAAAAATAAAATTGTGTTTCTGTCTGTGTCAGCAAAACTGGAGAGTATGGGTTCATTACTGGCAAACTTTGGGGCCTAATTGAAAAGAGAAGCTATGTTTTTCTTACAGAAGAAGTCTAATTAACACATTTTTGAAAATGTAGAAGGAATAAGAGAAACACAAAATAACCATTGGGCAAATACCACAGTACCAACTGTTGTAGGCAAGATTCACCACTGGACACCGCAGGGGTGGAATACCTCCAAATCCACGTCCACTCAGAGCCAGACAGCATGATCTTATTTGGAAATAGTGTCTTTGCAGGTGTAATTAAGGATCGAGATGAGATCATGGTGAATTAGTGGGCCCCAAATCCAATGAGCACCCTTATAAAATACAGAGAAGGACCCAGAGAAGGTGGATGTGGAGATGAGGCAGAGACTGGAGCGTCGTGTCTACAAGCCAAGGACTGCTGGCAACCGCCAGCAGCCAGGTGAGAGGCGAGCATCAGCGTCTCCCTCAGAAGGAACCAAACCCGCCGACACCTAGATTTTTGGCCTCCTGAACTCTGAGAGAATAAATTCTTACTGTTTAAAGCCATCAAGTTTGGGGTAATTTGTTTTAGCAGCCCTGGGACACTAAAACAGATACTAAAATTAGCCGGCAAAAGTTTGAGGAGACATAGGATCCTTGCAAAGTCTCGAAGTAAATCCCCAAATGGGAAAACTGGCAAATGCAAACGAAGCCTGTGGACTACGTGATAGTACCGTGCTAACGTTAATGTCCTGGTTTTGACAACTGTCCCAGGCCAACGTGAGACGTACGCATGAAGGAAGCCGGCATCCTTTTAAGGGCACATGGGGACTCTATGCCACTCTTGCAATTTTTCTCTAAGTCTAAAATTATTTCCAAAAAGTTTCAGAGAAATAATAAAACCCTCCAATTTTGAATTACAGGGTTAGGACAGTCACCTGCAGTTCTCTTGAATCAGGTGATTTGGTGATTTCTGAGTTTCTCCTGAAACTGAACACTGTGCTGGGTGGCACTGGTTAATTTCACAGTCCCCAGGGCAAACTTGAGATGTGTCATCTTTTTTTTTTTTTTTCGGACTTGTAATCTTTTCTTGTGAAGAAACCGAGGCTCAGAGGGGTCAGGCACACAGCTGGCAAGCAGCAGAGCTGGACCCACTCTCAGACCGGCCTGTCCCCTGGGCAGGACCCTCACTTTGCTGCTGCCCATAGGCTGGACTCCAAGCCCCTCAGCTGGACAACTGAGGCCCTCCTGAGACCTTGCATGACGCTCCCCCCAACACACACTGTGGGGCTTACACCCCAGAGGAAGTTTATCGAATGGTCAAAGAGACACATTTATAAAAAAAAAAAAAAAAAAGCATTGAGAACAGCCTAAAATGCTCCACCAGTTTTGGGGGACTGAAAAACAACATGTGATGAATGAAAACGAAGGAATACTACCGAGCAGTTAAAGCAAGCTGGGATCTACTTCAACCAACACGGGGAGATGTGAAAATGAGGTTGAGAGTAAAAGCGTGAAGCGGAACGAGGTGGGCCCCATGATAACATTTACATAAACTAAACACACAGGGGTGAGTGCTGGGCTGGGGAGGACAAGCAGGGGCACAGGACTGGGGACAGAGAAGGGAGCTGGGTGTGGACCAGTGACGCAAATATGCTGCCGAGAAGGACCAGGTCGGGCATCGCTGGGAGTCGGGGTGTCTGGGGGGAACCTCTGCAGGTGAGAAGGGGTTTATCGCCGTAACCAAGACCCAACTTTCTTTCACTAACACGGAGACATGGCGGCAAGATCGAAGTCATCTTTGATGACTTAAGGTTCATTTAAAATGATCACACACTTTCTGCAGTTCCAGCCATCCCGAGGTAGAGCTTGTTTCCCTACCCCAGGGATCTGGGCTCAACCTTGTGTCTTGCTTTGGCTAAGAGACTGAGGCAAAAAGTCGAGAATACTTGTAGCCCCTCTCGTGACCTCTGTGGTCCACGACATTGTGCCTGAGTGAGGGGAGAGGCCAGGTTGGAAGGGTCAGGCAGTAGGAGGCAGCACCGACTGCCATGCAAGGGACAGAGACAGAAGAGCCTCCACCCAGGTAGACCTGATTAATTACCGAGCAGAAACCTCCTCGATCTTCTCAAATGTCCGGGCCACGGCCAGATAAGGGACCCTGGGGAAGAAAAAGAGACACAAGAGCCATGTGTACAGCCTGCACTGTGCCCCGTCCATACCACTTCCTCACACCTCCCTGGAGACAGCCCTGCCAACACCCAAATGCACGAGAGCAACCCTGCTCACTGCCCAGGGCTGTCTCTCTGTCCCTTTCAAAGCTGCTGTGTTCCCAAAACACAGGAGGGAGAGGCATGACCGTTTCCTCCAAGCAAGGCTCTGGCTGAAAGCCCCCCACAGTGACAGAGGCTGGAGCAGGCAGGCTGAGTAGGGAGAAGCCTCACTTCTGGCCTGGTTTCCAGCAGGCATCTCTGACGGGATGGTAGTTGTTCTTGGCAGGATTGTAGCTGGTTGGGTCCAGGGGTCTGCGGAGGCAAAAGGGAGATAACTGGGTAGATCCCTGGGCCAGGGAGGAGTCAGTCCTCCCATTATGATGTGCCAGGCACTGCTCAGGGCACAAGGGCACAGATGTGAATGAAAACAAAGTTTGCTAACGCGAAGCTTACGTTCCAGTGCGAGAGTCAGAAAAAAGAAAACAAACCAAAAAACACAGAAACAAATAAATAATTTTAGGTGTTAAAAAAAAAGTTCCAGAAAACAAAATAAAGCCACATGGGGGCAGAGGGTAGGATGGGAGGTGCTATTTCAGGGGGTGGTCGGAGAAGGCCTGAGAGACATCCACGCAGAATAGGAGATGGGGTGAGCATTTGAAAGGGGAGGGAAGGGGAGGTCCTCAAGGTGTGTCTGTCTCTAGGAGGTAGCCATTAGAGACAGAGAACAAGCGATCGTGTTAGAAATGGCACAAGAAAAATGGTCACAGTATCACTTGAAACAGAAAACAAGACATAAAGCTTTATATATAGTCAGACACCAATTTCGTTAGAAAAATATATTTACAAATACATAAATACAGACATGTACCCAGGAGGCACGATGTGGCAATGGTGAAGACAGAGCTGCTTAGGAATCAGGGAGACGCAGGTCCCAGGCCTGGAGCTACCCCCATCTCCCTGTGTGACCTGGGTAAGCTAACCTAACCTCTCTGGGCTAATTGTTCTGATGTCTGTAAAATGGCTAAAATATCCCCTTCCTCCATAGGAATACTGTAGAGATAAAGTTAATGTACCATTCATTTAACCTCATTAATAAGATCTCAACTTGGGGTGCAAAATTGATGTTTAGAATCCCCCAAACATTTTTATTAGGATAATTAAAATTTAATCATAGAATTTTAAAGTTGAAAGTTTTTTTGTGCTTTTATGTTCCATTTTTGGAGGCATGAAATAAAATCAGAGATTTGGGACTCACTGCATTCTACTTTTTATCCCAGTGTCCTTTCTGCTAAACAGCAGAAATTATGCCAAACCCGACTTTTTGCCTTTTCTGTTAATTTCCTACTATTCTTAAGGTTGGCTCGCCTCGGGCCTCAGATGCCGGGCCTCTTCTCTTCTTTATTTACTGTCACTCCCCTGGTGATCACCTCCAGTCTCGACTTTAAATTCCATCTGTGTGTTGTTGATTCCCAACTCTTCATCTCCAGCCTCAACTTCTGCGATGAAATCCAGGCTCACATCCAACTGCACCCTTCATCTCTGCACGTGGATGTCTGACGGATGTCTCCAGCTTACTGATGGCAAAACTTCTGTCCTAAACCTGCTCTTCCCACCCCGTCTTCCCTGTCTCAGTCGATGCCAACTCCGTCCTCCTCAGTGCTTAGGCCCAAACACTTGGTGACAGCCCTGCCTCCTCTCTTTGGTTTACATTCCTCGTCCATCCACTGCAAATCCCACCTGCTAAGACAGGATCCAAAATTTGGCACTTAGTACCTCTACCATCTCTTGCCTCGGTTATCACAATAAACTCTTCTCTGGTCTCTCTGCTTCCACACTTGACATTATTTAGACTATATTCTCACCGTTGAGGCCGGAGAGACCTCATTAAAGTACAAATGAGATTACACCACTGATTTTTCACAACCCCTCTAAAATCCGACCTAAGAACCAGAGTCTTGACAGAGGCTTACAAGGCCCTGCCATAGGCTGGCCCAGACACCTCTGACTTCATCTCGTACTACTTCCCCCTTTGATTACCACAGGTGTGCTCTGACCTCAGGGCCTTTGCACTTGCTATTCTCTCAGCCTGGAACATGCTTCCCCCAGAGCTCAATTCCTCATCTCTTTCAAGTCTTTCACTCAAACTTCCCTCTTCCCAGTGAGGTCTTCCCTGACCTCCCTATTGAAATTTGCAACCTCTCCCTTGCCCTGTCCCTGAGCTGTTCCTGCTCTACTCTCCACTACTGCACTTATCATCATGTGACATTTGATAGATTTTGCTCATTTATTCTTTTTTTTTTTTTTTTTTATTTGAGACAGAGTCTCACTGTGTTGCCCGGGCTAGAGTGCCGTGGAGTCAGCCTAGCTCACAGCAACCTCAAACTCCTGGGCTCAAGCGATCCTTCTGCCTCAGCCTCCCGAGTAGCTGGGACTACAGGCATGCACCACCATGCCCGGCTAATTTTTTCTATATATACATATATTTTTAGTTGTCCAG
>CAUYSK010012447.1:0-18195 GCA_963575035.1 Avahi laniger
TCTTGCTCAAGCTGCTCCAGAACTCCTGAGCTCAAACGATCCACCCGCCTCGGCCTCCCAGAGTGCTAGGATTACAGGCATGAGCCACCACGCCTGGCCGGGTGCATATATATTTAGATTGTTATGTCTCCTTGTTGAACTGTACCCTTCACCATTATATAGTGATCCTCTTTGTCTTTCATTACTTTTGTTGATTTAAAAACTAAGTTGTCTTGAGATCAAAACTGCCACACCAGCCTTCTTTTGGCTTCCATTTGCTTGAAATATTGATTTCCACCCCTTTTCCTTGAGTCTAAATGCATTCTTGAAGGTTAGATACATTTCCTGGAGACAGCAGATGCTTGGCTTGTTTTTTTTAATCCATTCAGCCATCCTATGTCTTTTGAGAGGGGAGTTCAAGCCATTCACTTTTATTGGTAGAACTAATAAATGGGGTGAATTACTGTTCATTGTGTTGGGTTGTATTTTGTTGCTTTGTTTTCTGTCTTGAGCCATTGTGGAATCTAACCTTTGATCTTTAACTTTTGAGTGGTTTTACATTCGAGAGTGTTTATTGTGTTGATCCTTGTGTAATTCTGTTTTGAGTACTTCTTGGAGAGCTGGTCCTGTCTTGGTGAATTCCCACAGACTTTGTTTATCTGAGAATGTCTTTATTTCTCCTTCATATATGAAACTTAGTTTTGCAGGGTATAAGATTCTGGACTGGGCATTATTCTATTTCAGAAGAGAGAATGAGGCCCTAGTCTCTTCTTGCTTGTAGGGTTTCAGTTGAGAAATCTGGAGTTACTCTGATAGGCTTTCCTTTGTATGTTACTTGTTTCTTTCACCTTACAGCTCATAGAAGGGCCTCTTTAGTGGATATTTTGGTCAATCTGATGACTGCATGATGTGGTGTCTTCCTGTTTGCATTAAATCTCACTGGGGTCCATTGAGCTTTTTCTACCTGTATATCTAGATTTTTAGCAAGGCCTGGGAAATTTTCCTCTATTAATTCTTCAAATAGCTTATCCACACTTGAGTACTTTCTTCTTCACCTTCAGGAATCCCTATCACCTCATAATTTTCACATATTTTTCACATAATCCCACATTGCTTGTAGGCTTATTTCTTTTCTCTTAATTTTCTGCTCAATCTCTGTGACTGACTTATATAATTGGAAGGAGTTGTCTTCAATCTCTGAGATTTGTTCTTCTGTTTGATCTACCCTGTTCTTGAGGCTTTCCACAGTGTTTTGTACTTCCCTGTATAAGTCCTTTATTTTCAGGAGATCGGTTTGATTTTTCTTTAATATTTCAATTTCTTTAGTGAATTTTTCTTCCAAGTCCTGGATTTTTTGTGTGTTTTTTTTTGTGTTGGTTATCCATTTTTTCTTGCATATCATTCAGTTTTCTTACAATCCATGTCTGAAATTCTTCTTCTGTCATTTTAGTGTTCTGAGTTTGGTTAATGTCCATTGCTGGGGAGCTGTTGTTCCTCTTTGGGGTGTGCTTTCCATTTGAGTCTTCGTACTTCCAGAGTTCTTTCACTGGTTCCTTCCCATCTGGATCAGTTGCTCCTTCTTGCCTTTAGATTTTTGTTTGGATAATGACACGCCCTGTTTAGTCTCTGAGCCAGTAGGTGGTGTTCTTGGGTGAGATTCGACCACACCCTTTATGATGAATCAGTAGATGCAGTAAAAGGGTGTGCAGGATGACCTCCCTGTCAGTAGGTGGCACTTGCAGGGAGGAGCAAGCTGCAGTGCTTTTTTTGGGTCCTGTAGCTAGCTCTTGTTCCTCTAGAGAGGTCTTCTTGTGCCTCGGGTGGTGGCTGGGGCCCTGGGACTTCCAAGTGTGTCCTTATTCTCCACCTCAGTGGGAGCAGGGCTGGGAGTCAGTCTGGGTGGGGCTGGGTTGGGTAAGCCTGCCCTCAGGCTCCACAACTGCTGTTAGCGGGGGTCAAAGGTCTGTTCTTTGCTTCTGTGAAAAGCTGCCGGGAGGGGCTGAAATGTCTCCTCTCAACTGAAAGTCTGGGCTTGGGGGGAAGAGCTGTCCAAGACCCACACTCCGGAGAAGGTCTCGCTCCCTTCCAGTCTCTCCCTCTCCATGGCCTCTCCCAGGCCTCTGCCAGGAAGTGGGACCTCAGGCCGATGGATCTCCCCTGGCTGTGACATGGGCTGGGAGGTTCCCTACCCAGGATCGCAGCCTGAGGTGGGTACACAGTCGTCTTTTAAGAGGAGGATTGCCACTCAGGCACGCTGTTCTGCCCCTGAAGGCACACACTCCTCAGAAAGCTCTTTCACAGATCTCTCTTCTGTGCCCCAGGGCAGTGCGATGGTGACTTGGGGTGTACAGGTCTGGTCTGCAGGTCTGTCCCCTGGGTCCTGGAGATCAATCCCTGACCCTGCCAGGGAGAGGGTTGCTGGTCTTGAATCACCTACAGGGTGTCCAAGCTGGATCTATTTCACTCCACCTTGGGATTTTCCCTGTTCTCCTGGAGTCCCCAGGCAAGCAGCACCTGGGAGGGCTGGTGGGTAGGGAGCTCACAGTCTGAGTATCCCTCAGTCTTCTGTACAGCCCCAAAAGGAAAGGTCCCGTTCCTTGGAGATGCCTCCGTGTGATGGCTAAATTGTCTCTCTGGGCACCCACGGGTAGAAAGGAAAAGGAGACAATGGAGCAATATGGCGTCTGTCCATAGGCTCGGGTCTGCACCCAGGGAGGTTCCCCGCGGGAACTGAAAGCCCGGTGCTGTGTCCTCAAGAGGCCACTGTTGACTGGCAGCAGCTGTCTCTGGGCTGGTGTTGGCAGGTCTCTCCAACCACTCAAGAGCCAACCTACAGTCCGAGATGCAAGGGAGGGGGAAGTTATCTGCTGCACCTACTTTTGTTGCTGGTCTCCAAGCCTCTCGCAGATGTTTCTCCTTCCAGTTCTCCTCTGCAACGTCTTCCCGTGGAGTCTCCTGTAGTTTCAGGCACCCTTCCTTCCAATCCTCGCCCGATCTATATTTCTCTGCTAGTTTATTTTTTTTTTCTCTTTCTTCTAAAATTTGTCTTTTTTGCAGAGACATTCTGACTGACGGCTTTTCTCATCCACCATCTTGGCTCCTCCCATCCCTAGAGAAATTTTGAAGCATGCTCTGAGGAACTGCTGCTCCACCAATGCTCTTAACAGAAAAAGAAAACACAGATACCAATAGCTCATAATAGAAACGTATATTCGGAAGAGTTAAATTTTGGTGAGAAGTTTTAAAAAACTTAATTTGTATATATTTTTCAAAACCACTTGATTTCATATTTACACTATTATGTCTTCTTACTCTTTAATTGAATTGGCTTCACCTGTGTCCATAGTTAACTACCATACTTAGTAGGGTCGCCTACTATGTGCTGGGTCCTGGAACAGGTACTTTACATATTTTCCCTTGTTACAGTGATAATATGACTTAGATATCATTAAATACATTATATAGGTGTCATGAGGCTTAGAGAAGGTAAATTACCTAAGCTAATAACTAGTGAATAGTGGTTCTGTGATGCAATGCTCAGGTCTTTCAAGTTCCACTACTTGTATTATGCTGTCCTTTACACATTAAAATGATTTTCAGGGGGAATTGACCATTGATTAATCTTCTAGGTAATTAATTCCTGGGCATCATCCTCAAATTTAATTAAGCTAATGTTTACTAAGCAACTAGTATGTTCATTTCTTAAACATTTAATGATATTTTTAAAAATTGAGCAGCTGCTGTCTGCCAGGTATATTTCTAGATGCTGGGCATATAGCAATAAACAAAAGGGAACAAAAGTTGTACCCTTGTGGAGTTGAAATCCTTATAAGAAAGGGGTAAAGTATAGAGAAAAGAAGTGTAATACATGGTATGTTGGATGGAGACACATTCTATAGGGAAAAAGAAACCAGGGAAGAGGATAGGTAATCTGAGTTGGGGAGGGTATTGCAATATTAGACAGGATGACCCAGTGGGGATCAAAGAGAAGGTGGCATTTTGATGAAGCTTATTGGGTGGAAGAGAGAAAACATTGGGTTTCTGTTTCAGGAAGGGGTACGGCAAGAGTAGGTCTTAAAATGGGAGTAAATGATACATTTGAAGAAGAGCAAGACAGTTGGCTTGTTGGAGCAGAGTGAGGTAAAACTGGTTACAGCAAATGAGATTAGAACAGTAACAGAAAGAAAGGAGCTATTGGGCAGGTTCTTCAGAATTTTCTTTGGCTTTTATTCTAAGACTGAAAACTATTGGAAGGTTTTAAATAGATGTGTACAGTGAACTGACGTAGATTTTACAAATATGACAGTGGCTGCTACTGTGTTCAGAATAGATTGAAAGGGGCAAAGGCAGAGTCAAGGAGATGACATAGGAAACTCTTGACACTAAACCAGGTGAGAGATTGATGTGGGCTTGAAGTAGTGATGGCAAGTGAAGATAACAAAAAATAATTGGATTCTGGATATATGTTGAATGCACAGCCTAAATTATTTGCTGGTGGATTAGATGCTGGGTATTAGAAACAGAGAGGAGTCAAGAATTACCCTAAAACGTTTGGTTTATAGAAACAGAAAGTTGAAAATGCCATTTACTGAGATGAAAGTGACTGTAAGAGAGCAGGTTTGGGGAAAGGGTGATCAGGAGCTCAGATTTTAACATATTATCTTTGCCTATTTCATGTACAATAGAGATGTAATGTAGTCAATAGGGGGAAAAGACTGGAGATCATGTGTAGTGTATGGATAGAGATATAACTTTTGGAGTCTTCAGAACACAGATCGTTTGTGAAGATGTAAGACTAGGGGAGATCTTCAAGGAAGCAGTATGCAGGGCACTCTAATATCTAATCCTGAAGGGAAGGGAGCAGGAATATGCAAATGAGACTAAGAAGGAAAAATTAAAAAGATGCTCAATGAAATGATATCCTTGGAGCCAATTGAAAATTGTGAATTCAAATATGAGAAAATGAACATCTATAACATATGCAGCTGATAAGAGGAAAATTTAAGATCAAATCTGGTATTTAGCAATGTGCAGGTCATTAGTGATCTTGATAAGAGAAGCTGGTGGAATAGGAGGATCCACAACCTGGTAAGAGGTGGTCTGATGGAGCACAGGAGAGAAATTGGAAATAGTGTGTATGGGAAACTCTTTTAGGAATTTTGTTTTGAAAAGAAGAAAAATGAGGTAGTAATTGTAATTGAAGATGGGATTGGGAGAGGGCTAGAGTTGTTCTGTGTTGAGGAGACATAAAGATATATAAAGTACAGGCCTATTCTCTGTGAAAATAAGTCTTTAACACCTAATTATGGTCCAGAAACAAACTGTCATCTCTTTGTGTAGATAATAATATAATCTGTTAAACAATTGAATAAAAATATTCAGTAGTCTACGCTCAGAAAGAATGGAACAATTTACATGGGGAATTGGAGAAGTGTGTCCCTAGTCAATTCCAAAGACTTCATGGAACAGGTAAAGCAGGACTGAGCACTGGCATCTCATGCTGTCTGAACACAGGAAGGGAAATAGTCACTCTGGTATTTTTTTCTAACATTATTATAAATCATTGAAATTTGTATTTTCTATTTTGATAAACTCCAAAAGATAGTGATCATCTCTCTTGCTTGCAGCATTTTCAATAAGTTGTCCAATGCGTTCCACCCGAGGCCTAGCATATGTCATCTACCAGACAGATTGCAGACACATGGCTGCAGGCACTGGGCATTGCTGCACCAAGCCAGTTCCACCTGAGAAGATGCCAGCTCTCTCCAACAAGCCAAGCCTAGTATCACAGGCTGCAACCAGAACTCAAAGTTAAACTTGGAGTCATTAAACCTTCCACTTACCCCAATGGGACTTAAAGAATTTCTATTAAACTGACTTCACAGACATTTTATTAAGTCATTTGATCAGTTTAAGAGATACCTTTTGCATTACCTAATTCCTACTCTAGTGGAAAGCTGCCTTCAGGAGACTGACATAGGAAATTACCTCCTTATCACAAGACATGCCACCAATTGGAAAACACACCACTGATAGGATTTGTTGGCTGTAGAGATAGTTTACTGTGGGATAAATTGACATTAAGATATGAATTTGGCATATGGTGACAAAAAAAGCTTACCAGCTGGCCTTTGCATGAGGAGAATAATTGTCTGTCTGGCTCGTATGATGTGAGTGGCACTGGTTAGTTTACCTATTCAAATCCTCATCTCCCACTTCACCATGATATTGTCTTAAGGCCTGAAATGACTTCCAGGAGCATCGTTCTTTAACAGTTCCACAATTTACTTGGTCAAATTTTACTTTGTATGACATCACATCTTTGCCATAGTTGGGCATGAACAAATTACCTATATTAATGTGAAAACCAAAAAGGACCCAAACTCAAGGGCACTTGTTGAGCAGCAAGTATATGATCTACATAAAAAGCTAAAAATTTATAGGGCAGAGTCAGTGTTCTCAGCTAGTAATCTAGCTGGAAACAACGCTAATATAAAACTGAAAGAAAATCTACAGGCCTATATAAGGTGATAGGAGGCATTTGCATACATATTTCTATAATCCATTAGCTGAGATAATGGGAACTAGCAGTGGAAACTGTTGGGATGATCTTAGTTGTTAAACTGGTGATGAGAGATCAACTAATTATGAGGGGGCCACCTACAGGAGAGGTAGCTCCCTTTATGCAAACTATTTATGAAGATGAATGTTTAGGTTTTTGTTTTGTTTTTTTCTTTATGGAAGACTTTTTTCACCCATCTCCTTTGCAATATTTATTTTTTGAAAAAGTATATCTGAACAAAACAAACAAGAATTTAAGGAACACACTTCTGAGGTAAAGGAAGGTCAAGATGCCTTCATTATATCTCAATTCCCCAGTTGAATTACATCTCTTGAATAAAGACCTTCTGAAGCTACTTTCATTATCCTAGGCTTCGTGGAGCAGCTGTTAATTTTTTTTTTTTCTTTTTGCGTTATTTTAGGCCTTCCATACCTTGGATTGATGTCCCATAGACATCATCTAGAGCAGATTGCCAGTGGCCAATTGCATATGGGACTTTCACAGCTATTTGGGCATTAATGTGACACAAATAAAACAGTCATGTTGTGAATTCTCAGTGGACTTTCTTTTCGTTTTCATTATTGATTGGAGAAATATTAAAAATACTGTTACTTAAGACTAAGATGGCCTAATTTCTGGTTACAGTTGTGATCTAATTACTTCCTTTCATAAAAACAATAAATTTGGCATTGTTATCTTCATTTTACGAAAAGAAAAATTGTAGCTGAGTGATTAAGAAATATTTTTGATGTCTGGGGAAGGAATTGACTTCCAAATGACAATTCTGGGTTTTGCTTTAGTTTCAGTCTTTAATGAGTAAGAAAAATAACACAACTATTAAAGAATGTTGGCTACCTTGGAGATCTTCCATCTTCTTTATGCTTGTGTGAACAATGCCCTGTGAACTACTTTTTGTCTGGTGATGGTGAGTGCTCCAGAGAATTATCTACAGTGAGGCAAATTCCTCACTGCCACAACATTTAAGTAATATTTACTACCTATTTCTTAAACGAAGGTTCTTTTTTAAATGGAGGTCAAGGTAGAGGAAGCAAGAGTTATGTTAAGGTTTAAAATAGAACTATCTGAAGTTTTCCCATAAACAACAAATTACTCTCGTCTAGTATCTTTTCTTTGTCATGTAATTCACAGGGAGAAAAACACTTTTCTCTTTTTGACTTCTACATCTTGGGGCTTGTTTTTCTAATATTGCGGTTATTCACATATAAGGGCAGAGGTTTCATTTGATGATTTTTTAAAATTTTAAGGAAATATGGTTTCTTAACAGAGAGTACTCTAATCTAAACTACAGTGTGAAGAGAGACAGAGACACAGAGAAATATAAAGGAGGAAAGAGAGAAAGAAAGAAAGCATGTGTACAGGGAGGGATGACGAGGGAGGGAGAAGAAAGGAAAGAAAAAAAAAAGAGAAAGAGGGTAAAAATAATAAAACTAAGAGAAAGGAAATTAGAAAGTATTGTCAAGCTCACAAGATGAGGCAAGGCCAAAGCCTGAAAGATTCAACCTACAAAGATAAGGACCACTTTCAATATAAAAATTTTATTACTCACATGATGAAAAAAAATAATAAAAATCAAAGGTGCTCCCTGTGGTCCTTGTCCTATACACTGAAAAGAAGCCTGAAAAGCAAAAATGACCACCATGTGAATTGTAGAATACCCCCCATTAATTATGGAGCCAAATCTAGACTGCGCTAAGTGATTCTTAACTCTGCAGCTGTATTCTAAGGGGAATGAAACAAAAAGAACCAGAACTTCTCATGATTGTCCCCAAGGGAAGAAAGGAGAGCAAGTGGGAGATGCCCTCTCAGCAGCTCCTTGTAGGCCACCCATCCTCTCCTGTCCCTGGAGAACAGCAGCATGTTCTGCTCAGACTCACACAAGCTGTGCTTTGATCCTTTGCCTACGTGGGCACACACAAAGTCTCCAGGACCCCACAGCAGGTCCATTTGTTCCCTTACAAGAATCAAGGTTGTGATGAAACTGACTTTGGTGATTGACAGACTATAAACTGAACATATTAATGATAATCTATCACCTTTCTCATATTTATCAGATTTCATTCATTCAATAAATACTTGTTGAACATATACTCTGTGCCAGGCATTGTGCTTGGTATTGGACAAACAAAGAAGAGCAAGATATGTTATCCTTTCATCTAGAAATAGAAGAGGGATGTGAAAGAAGGTTTGGAAACTGCATCCAATAGTGCTATGACACGATTAGATACTGGGAGCAAAGGGGCCACAAAGAAGTCAATTTTTTCACAAGGAAGTGTTCATGGTCAAGGCCGTGTATACTGTTTAAACCTTGAAAGATGGAACATTATTCTCTCCTTTAAAGAGGGAGCTGGGAATAAAATTCCAGACAAAGATTAGAAGTATAAAAAAAGACACAATGGCAAAAATGAAAGAATTTTAAGTAGCTCAAATGTGACTGAAATTCAGAACATTTAATGGGAGGGATAGAGTAGACAGAGTCAAGGAAGGACCAAGTTGGTGCTTAGTCATGATACTCTTTGCGTATCCTTGGTTTTATTAGGAAAGCTTTAAAGAGTTCTGAGAAATACTGTGTAGGGGGCTGAGCAGGGACATATTTTGCACATCCGTGATCATGGTGAGGAGAGTGGTTCAGGTGTGGGGTACATAGGTGAATTTGAACATTTTAAATGAAGATAAAATGGAAATTCTGAAAAACCTAATTTTAAAAGGGAAGGACTACAAACTAAATGTGAACATCAGAAGGAGGAGGTTGGAAAATATCGTAGTTCACGTGGAGAAAAACATTCTTCTCCTTTTGACTTCTACGGCTTGAGATGTGTTTTTCTAATATTGCTCTTGAAATTAACAGTTTAATTCACTACTCCATTTATGAGACAAATGCAATGTAATATAGTGTCGTAGTGACACTTGTTTGCCTTTGGATTTAATTTACATTGATGGCCTATTTGCCTGTTTTTACGGGAATCGAATTAGGTTGTCCGTGTATAACGCACAGTAAGTTTAATGAGGTTCAGACCTGTCTCCCAAAGGTACCACTATGTAAAATGTGTTGCACTTGGGAAATTAGAATCTCTGTTACCACCTTCATTAATCTTCAAGGAGAATTTGCTCTCCTTTGTATTACATATCTACAACAAGTGGAAATGGAATGATAAACAGTGATCTATCAGTTCCCAAAACAATTTACACTAAATCATTTATGATTGCTTCCCACCTCTAGTTACTTCACATGGAAGTGCCGAGCAAATGTCCACTCAAATTACAGTCCTCAATTGACAAACGGAACAGCTTTTTGATAACTATTTTCACATAAACAGATGTGGGAAAATCAATCCAGAAGAACACTCCTGGATGGTTAATTACTACATAAAGAAAAAGCAAACGTGACGGGCAAATCTAATAAGGGAAAAATTTTTTAATAATGCTCCGTATCCTTATATCACTTAATATAATTTTAAGTTACTCTCATATACTTTATTATGTGGAATTTTCATAAAGGTCCTGCAAGATAGCTCAGCCCAAGGCCTATGAGAAGTTAAGAAATTTGCCTAAGTATATTGCCTAAAGGAATACACTCCATTATAGGCTGTCCACATTTATGTGTAATTAAAGTAACTACACAGTGAAAGGGGTGTAAGTGGCTATTCTCTTACACAGAAGTAAAAGTCCAATTATAAAGAATTATACTTTACTTAATAGGAAGAATTCCATGGCACCTAGGTGTATGAAATGGTAAGCTCTTGTCTGAACCCAAACTGTCTTACCCACAAGATCCGGAAAGAGGCAGGTAACTAATTATGGTTGGATAAGCCTGTCCGGAACAGTCCTAAAGGACAACTGAAATAGCTGGAAGCAATCGGCTGTAGGCAATTGCCAAAATCAGACGTGTTTGCACTTCTCTCAAACCCCAGCTACCTCTCTTCCCAGAGATATAGAGGGAGAGTATCTTCTTTGGCTAAAGTCTCTCCTTTGATACCTTTTCCAAAGCAGTACCAGGCTAAGAGCTGTTTCAGCGAAATGCTTGTTCAGATTGGAATGAGCCAATCGGGCATGCCGAGTACAATGCCAGGTATATGATTTTGGCATTATCTGATTTAAGATTCCCTCTGAAATATGGTTTATATCTCTATTTTTAGATTAAAAAATGGAGATTCAATCAATGCCAAAATTAACATGGTCTAAGCTGAAATGAAAAAAATTGGAATTTACCTTCATATATAGAGCCTTTAGGTCTACTTCTTTTTCCCGAGTATGTTTCCCCCAAGCCCAGTTGAAATCAAGGAAAATGAGTATACTTATAATGACAATATATAAAGGATATGATACAGCATTACTTTTTAGCAGTCAAGCCATTGCTAATGATTAGTATCTATTTGTGAAAATTTAGCTGAAATCTGGGTGTTTGTATACTACTGCTGTTGTTTCAGCCTGTGGCATTTTCATTAGCATTTTCCCATTGGGAAGAAGAGCTTTCTGAAATAATGGAAACCACTAGCAGTTTCTTTAGATAGTGAGTGTGAGGTTGAGTGTTCCCCTGTTTGTGCCTGGCAGTCACCTGTCTAAATGGAAACATCAAAAATAAGTACCAAAAATCTACAAAGCCTATACATCTAATCTCATTTTAGATCTTTTTTTATTTTTTTCCCCCAGAGATAGAGTCTCTGTCACCCAAGCTGCTGGTCTCTCCAACGTTTCTATTTTATTCATTATAATTTCTTTCTTTCTTTTTTTTTTTTTCTTTTAATAGAGATAACCTCTCACTCAGGCTGGAATGCAGTGTCAAGATCATAGCTCACTGTAACTTTGAGCTCCTGGGATCAAGTGATCCTCACTCCCCAACAGCCTCTCAGATAACTGGGACTACAGGTATGTGCCACCACATCCAATTAATTTTTAAAATTTTTTTGTTTTATTTTTTTGTAGAGTTGAAGTCTCACTATGTTGGCCAGGCTAGTCTCAAATTCCTGGTCTCAAGCAATCTGCTTGTCTTAACCTCCCAAAATGTTGGGATTACAGGCATGAGCCACCAGGTCTAGCTTTCCTTTTAGATCTTTTATGTTATTCTTTTTGCTCCTTCTCTGACACCTGTGGTAGCTGCATTATCTTTTCTCCTCCACTTGGCAAAACCTGTAGTCATTGAGTAACTCAGGCGTGATTAAGTCTGTTTATTGTGTATTGCTGATTTCATTACCATCCATTTACCTGTAGTGGGGGAGAGGCAATGTCAAAGCTGCCACCTCGAACTTTCACCCAAATCTTGCACCAGGTAGGTACACTTGAGTTGGTACTTATACTTGCCTATAATTATCTAAAATAAGATACAAGGTCCACTTCTATCTTCTATAAATTTGTAATTTCTCACTGAAGTACTTTAGAGTTTAGTAAAAATTTGTACATAGCATACTACATATGATTGAGAGACCTTACAAAATATTTCTTTTCATTTTAACTAACCTCTCCAGGCATTATTCTTGCTATTTCTCAAGCAATGACCTTTCCAGCCTGAGCTCAATGCACGTGTTTCTTTAGCCATTATTCATTCTTGTTGCCAGTGATGCTATTTCTTACTTTTACTTTCACAACCTTGTCTTTGAAAGCACTTGTCTGTACTTTGTAGCTAGGTTTTTGGTTGCAGGTGATAATCGGCTATTCACCAGTAGATCATTTAATGCTTTGCCTCAATGCACTTGCAAAGTGTTGCTTCTGCCATTGTCTCATTGAAGAGTCCCATAATCCACCCAGGTATTTGGATATGGTCCGTTCTCCACATGCATACCCTGCAAATTTGCCTTGTGTATTAGCATTCTCCAGAAGACAGAACCAATTGCATAAATAGATATATAAGAGGAGATTTATTATGGAAATTAGCTCACATAGCTATAGAGACTGAGAAGTCCCATAATATTCCATTCACAAGCTGGAGAAACAGGAGTGCTGGTGGGATAATTCAGTCTGAGTTCAGAGGTCTGATGTAAGTCCAGAAGACAAAGCCATGAGAAGCAGGAGCTTCAATGTCCAGAGGCAGAGAAGATGAAAGTAAAAGTAGAGATGAGAGAGAGAGTTCCCCTCCCTCCACCTCCTTGTACCTTTTTGTTCTGTTCAAGCCCCCCACCAGACTGGGAGGTATCTGCCCATGCTGATGAGGGCAGATCTTCTTCACTCAGGGTGCTGATTTAAATGGTAGTATCGTCTGGAAACATCTTAATGGACAGATCCAGAAATGTTGTTTTACCAGTTATCTTGGCATCCCTTAGCCCAGTCAAACTGACACATAAAATCAACCATCACATCTTGCTCCTTCTTGTATTTTGGTCTCCTTCAGCAGCACTGATGAGGGAGGGAGTTCTGGTAATTTAAAAACCCCCAGCACTCCCTCCCTGCCCCGCTGAAGTGACATGCTGTCTGTGCTAAACATTGCCTGGACTATGTGTTATAACAGGCTCTTACATTTCAGCTGGAGTAAATGATGGCTTCAGGATTCATTACGTATGCTTGGAACACTGGCTTGGGGTCTGTGCTGTTAACATTGTCTACTGCCCTTGCCAGAATTAAGATGCCACTGCCAGCAACTTCATTGTCAAAAGCCCAAGAGTTTTCAGCCAAATTCTTCCGTAGATCAAGCCAACAAAAAACCCTGTCTCTGTTTAATTTTTGCTTAGCTCAAACTTTTTGCTGCAGTGCCGAGAGAAGGGAAGCCACAGGCTTTCAAAATACTTCAAATATATACAGTTACCAATCTTTGACATGCAAAACTATTAAAAATCTCAGCACTTGCACCCTAGGGAAGTACTGTTAGACTGGAAGGCATAAAGTCATTGAGAATTCACAATTTGTTTCTCTGCAATGCCAAGAACAAGGCTGTTAATGGTTACAATGCATGGAGACAGGCCCTCCGAGGAGAAGGGGGTGCAGGCACACTCAAAATGGAAGCTGCGAGAGTCGAACCACGAAGCGTTACTTCAGCTGCAATCCAGGCAGAAAGATGTGTACACCATCATAATGTTCTACCTCACAGCAACTAGTTCATCACCATATTGTATTGCCTAAACAGTTGCAGATTAATATTGGATATTTAAATGGAAATTTCATTTTTTTGGTTTCATAACTGTTGGGGAGAAAATGACAGATACTTATTGCAAAAGATACAAACAACATTAACAAGGACAAAGAAACAAACCAGAAGCCATAACCACATTCTTTCTGTCAGAGGTAGTCACAATTAACATTTTGGAAAATATCCCTGTAGACATCTATTTATCTACATCTATCCCTTTATCAAACCACTACACACACACACACACACACACACACACACACACATAAAATATTTTAAAATGATATTGTGCTTAATCATTATCAGGCTGTCTTGAGATTTTTACCCTACTCACATAAGAGTAGCTGGTGACAGCCAGCGATGATATCAGGAATATTAGTAGGACACACATTTACTTTGTTTCAAGCATTACAGTAGCTTCAACTGGCTCACATTTCTTCTGTTTCTGATCCACCCAAAGCTACACATCCTTCTGGTTGACACCATTTTTTTTTTTAACCTTTGGAGACTCCTTGACTCAGCAGTTACGGCCACTTTCTCCTTTGTCTAGGGCTGCAGGACTTGCCACCTCATGGTCTTGATAACAATCTTACATTTTCCTGCCTGTAGCATCATTTGGATGGTTTGTTTCAGTTCCACCTCTCCATGCTCAGCTTATAAACATACTTTAACAGGTAGAACAGTAAGAGATCCTTATTTCCCACCTTGCAAATGGCTAGGGTAAGATCTTTTACTGCTGGATACTGGGCAGTGTTCCCATATCTCCTAACTTAGCCCACGGAGGCCCTTTCAAGAAAGTTTTTTTACATGCTATCCTTGTCTCCTAAAACTGTGAAAGGTCTGAGCTTTCATTTTACTTGCTTATCTTGCCAGAATTTTATGGGTGTTGGCACAAGACTCCTGGGTCAGAGACAAAGGGCTTTATTATTCATGGTACAAAAAATGCCATGAACTTCATGGTCATGACATTTTGCTTTGACTTCACTTTTCTCCAGGTGATGTGGAACATCCCAGGTTGATTCTCTGAATTCAGTGAGTTTGTGTCACATCTGAGGAACTCTAAGCTTAGAAAATCCCAGTCATTTATAAGGGGCTATCAGTAAACCTGTCCTACCTTTTCCCTAGATGGAGACATTACGTATATAATATAGGACAATAAGCCAACCTCCCTTCTGCTCCAAAAGGAGACACTAACTCTATATTCAAAAAGTCTACTTACTATACAAATATGCTTGAAAAGATGCTTCAGGACAAAGGCCATCAGTGCCTCTGCTCACAAACCCACATGTGGAAATGTGAAAGACCCATGGAAAATGGCATCCCAACAACCGTCACCAAATACACATGCTGTTCTAAATCTTAGAAATACGTAAAGCACAATGTTGCAAAGTGTTCCAATAAATCTGGTCATTTCATAGATTTTTTTTTCCTGGTGAAATATGCCTTATCACTAAATAAATAAATATATATCTGTTTAATATGTACAAATGCTATCAGGTAAAATGGTTGTATTTGTGTTATCTTTCTCAAAGATGAAATATCTGTTCAAAAAAAAATCTGATAGATAGCCAAAGATCAAAGTACTAATATTAACCTAACCTACAGGCAACATTTTTAAGCCACATAAAATATATTCCCTCCAAAACAGTGTATAGTTCTTATCCACTAAGTCATGTTGATTTCTTCTTTCTTATTCTCTCTTTCTAATCAGTTATCAACCAATAGAAATCTTCACTGATGAAATTGTTCCTTCCTATTATTACCATCCCAGTATTTTTCTTATTAACTTCTGCCTGGAATATTGCAATTATTTCCTCATTTATCTTCCTCTAACTATTCTAGGCCACCAGTCCTGAAAACTTGAAAAAGTCTATTTATCTGCCACTATTGCCATACCACATACACACTTTAAATTATTAATACTTCCTATTTTGTAGTGATAATGTCAAAATTCCATTTTTAAAATTTCTGTTTCCAATTGCTGCTTCTTTCTTAATAGAACTATTTAAAGTTATATATTTATTATTTACTGATTTCTTTACATACTTGAATCTGAACCTTACTTCATTGTTCTTCTCTTAGCTTCTTCTCTTCCATAATTATTTCACTTTTCTCTATCTCCACTAAATAATGGAACCTTTAAAAATAAAGGCTAAATTAAAACCACAATGACATATCACTGTACTCCTACTAGAAAGAAAGATTAAATATACTGAACATATCTTGTGCTGTCTGGAATGCAGTACAAGTTAAATTCCCATACACTGCTGATAGATGTAAAATAATATAAACACTTTAGAAAATAAGAAGTTTCTTGAAAAATTAAACATACACCTGCCTTAGAACCAAGCTGTTTCACCTTGAGGCATTTATTCAAGATAAATGAAAATAATATACTTATGCAAAGACCTGTACATGAATGTTCATGCCAGGTTTAATTTCAATAGCTAAAAACTGGAAACAACTGAAATGTCCATCAACAGGTAAATGGCTAAACAAATGTTGGTATATCCATGGTACTATGAAATACCACTGAGCAATAAAAAGGAATGAACTATTGACACATAAAATAACATTGATGAATCTCACAATAATTATGTCATTTGATAGCAGAGTAGGTTGACTATAGTTAACAAAAATGTATTGTACTCAGACAATGGACATCCTAAATTCCCTGACTTAATCACTATGCATTATACATATGTAAAAGAATTTCACATGTACCCCATAAATTTGTACAAATAAAAAAATAAAATTATTCAAGTTCAAGAAAGCTGTCATATGGAATAAAGCAGGCCTCACCAAAAAAGTCTATACTATGTGATTCCATTTCTGTAAAGTACTAAAAAACTAAAACTAATATGCAGTTAAAAAATAAAAAGAAATAAAAGCAACAAATTAATGTTGCTTGGAGTAGGGGGAATAGGGGTAAATGGGAAAATATTGCACGGCGAAATTTCAACAGGACATGAGGAAACTTTTGGGGTAAATATATATGATTATTATCTTTATTGCAAGGATGGCTTTATGGCAATTATGTATGAAACTAATCAAAATGTATGCTTTAAATACATGCATTTAGTTATTAGTTAATTTATTTAGTAGTTAATTTATTAGTTAATTATACCAACAAAGCTGAAAATAAATAGATAAAAATTAAGACTTGGAACAATCAGAATCTTATCTATAACTCAGCAACTTTATTAGTTTGATAACTAGAAGACCAAGGAGAGAATAAAACACCAACACAGAACAGCATTTCAAATAGGTTAAACATTTTAGGCTCATGAACCCCAGAAGGAAGAAGGTCCATGCATAGCGAATCTTTCCAAACAATCACGATTTAGGAAACAACAAGCTGTTGGAAATAGGGACCAAAACTTAACTGTTTTAGTGTCTTTGTCTTATAGCAGGTGCTAGAAAAGTAGAAAAGTGATATATCCTGACAGTGGGAAGAGAGTAGCTACAAAGAGTCTTAACTCACAGAGCCAGACTTGAAGCCAAGGGGTGGTGGACTGATAGCCACTCTTGTAGGACCACGGTGGTGCATCTGAGCCACATCACAAGTTACATCTGGGCTGCTTTATCTAACTGCATAGAACCTAAAAGTTACTTTCTGGTAGATGCTTGTCCTTATCATCATGGATAGAGGGCTTATAGGCAGGTATTATTCTTAGAAAATAGGCCATTTAGGACCACTTCAATCCCTAGGAAACTTTGCATTACATCATTCACACCTGTTAACTGTCATAAATATACAGCCTCAAAATCAAGTTGCCAGAGGGCCACGCTGGAATGTTTAGTCAGGTGGTGTTGTAGTTAACCTTAAAGCCATATGAGGACTTCTCTTCTAGCAACTTCAAAAATCCACCTCTCTAAATCCTACCCACTCTTAAAAGTCAACCTCCATCATGGAGTTTTCCCAGATCGATCTTTAAAGACATTTTCTGTATATTCTTGCACACTGTTTTGAGTCTATTAACCTCAACCACAAATTTTAAAAGTGATTTTCCCCCTCTGAATTTCCTCAAATAATATTATCTGCATAATTCATATATGCTTTACTGTGCTATTCAGATGAGAAAAAATGTATTTTTTTTTCACAACTAGGCAAATAGAGTAAAAGCTTGAGACGGTGATTGTAACTTTATGGGATATTCATCCCCAAATGTATATTAGAGTGGAGTCATATGCTATTTTTTATTCCTAGGATGAGAGATCAAAAACAAGAGAACATAAAGGGGGCAACACAGGAAAAAAAAATATTGAAAGTTAAGCTCTAGCTTTGATTACTATAGATTTAGTTATGTATAATTTTTTAAAGGGACTGCAAACTAGTGCAACCACTGTGGAAAGCAATATAGAGATACCTTAAAGAGATACAAGCAGATCTACCATTTGATCCAGCAATCCCGTTACTGGGCATCTTCCCAAAACAACAAAAGACATTCTATAAAAAAGACATCTGCACTCGATTGTTTATAGTGGCACAATTCACAATTGCAAAGATATGGAAATAATCCAAGTGCCCATCAATACATGAATGGATTAATAAAATGTGGTATATGTATACCATGGAGTA
>CAUYSK010012449.1:0-87217 GCA_963575035.1 Avahi laniger
GAAAAAATTAGCTGGGCATGGTGGCACATGCCTGTAGTCCCAGCTATTCGGGAGGCTGAGGCAGTAGGATTGCTTGAGCCCAGGAGTTTGAGGTTGCTGTGAGCTAGGCTGATGCCATGGCACTCACTCTAGCCAGGGCAACAAAGTGAGACTCTGTCTCAAAAAAAAAAAAAAAATATCAAGTAGAAATGGAGTAACACTTTTTAGCCTGCCTGGTAGCCTTAGCCTGCCTGGTAGCCTAAAAGACTTGCTCTGGCATGATGGAGAATATACATATAAGAACTTTAAAATATTTAATGAACCTCATATTTGTCTTCTTTGGGGCAAGTCACTTTTATGTTTAATATTTAGAGGCCCAAGTTCACAACTTCTGACTTAAACTTTGAAAGACTTCAATTCGAATTCTGCTGTAAATCTAGATGATATGATTTTAGAGATCGTGGATTTACCTTTTTATTTTTGCGAAAATTACTGAGCAGTACATGACAGCTGAGTGTCCCAGAAATTGAATCCTAGTGGTTTTGCAGTTCACATTCACAGGCAGGCCCCATATAGCACCCAGAAGAGGCTTCCCACATAGGTTACTATTCCCACCCACACATTCCACATCGTTAATCAAAGAGCTCAATAGTATTTCCTTCATTTTATGACTTGCCATAGATTGAATATGCGTAAGAAGTTGACCTTGGACTTCTCAGAATATATTAACCCATTGTTAACCTTCCATGACATTTATCAGTAGGAGTGTCTCAAATAGTCACATTCTGTTAGATACTTGGAGGTATATTTTCATATAGTTTCTTTTCTATTTTTTCCTGTTATTTGCAGGTAAAGCCATATTATTTTTGTATGTTTTCTTTGAGAATAATAAATGGTTTATGTTTAACACATTTTGATAAATGCAAATAGATATTTCAAATTTGATCATGGCTTGCTTAGCAAGACTTGCATGATGAGAACTTCTTATTTTTACTTAACTCCTTATGTACTATCCCAAGTTTTAACAATTCATGTTTTAGCTATTTTCTTGCAAAAATTTCATAAGTGATATTTTTAAGAACTTTCTTCCATTCATAAGCTTATTCCCATCCATACAACCTTCATTTATAGAGCATACAGTTTTTCAAAAACTTTGGTTCTGTGTTTGTAGAGTGTGAGGCATCTATTATTAATGAAATATTGGTAGATTTTTTTTCTGAATTGTCTTGAGAGACTAATGTTCTCTTACTCAGAAAAAACTCCTTAAGAATGGAGTATTCTTACAGAAAAATCATTATATCCACATATGTTCATAAGATACACTATTAAATTTAGTAGTCCCATCACATGTAAGCTTCAGATATTGTTGCTTTAATGCATTCCCTCACTACTTTGATAAAAGTCTTAAGATGTTGCCACTAGTCTTTGATGATTTCCTCTGATGTTACAGTACCTCTCTTTTCTATTCCAAAAAAATTCTGTTTTGCATAAACATGAGAAGTCAAGGCAGTTTGAGTTAATGAGTAAAAAGATTCAAGTTTTAGCAACAAAAGTACATATATTTGTGATCAATTCTCTCACACATTTTAGCTATCTCTCGCAATGTAAGGAAAGTTTATTTTAGATTTTTGGAAAATATGAACCATTTGCTTTAAAAAAAGTCCAAATATGTCATTCAAGTTTAAAATTTTGAGGTTTATTCACCAATTTCTCCATTGATTTAATGAGATTTGTTAATGGAATTTAGAGAGAGAAGAGTCATATTGACCTAGATATTGACTTATTCCGATTTATTTTCCCCATCGTCCCTGCCTGACTCCTGAATGAGTCCTGCATAAGGTGTGATTCAAGTATGGATGATTTTTTAAAAAATGCTTAATTCAAGCTTCCAAATAATTTTGCCACAATTAGGTTTAATAAAAAGCCATTGTGGGTCATTTATTATATTCAACATTAAGTTTAATATTCCTGTAAGAATAAACTATTAACAAATCAATCATAAACTCAAATTTTCCATTCTAAATATGAAGTTCTGCTTTCAACTAAACACTATGTTTAGAATTAAATAATGTTAGCACAAAAACAGTGAACATATTCAAGATGTAGGGTGTTACCTATCTCACATGACTTCTCTTTTTGTCAATGTTTGGTCAAAGTCATCTACACTGTGTTTCCCTGAACCTATATAACCCATTTAGTTGTTTTTTCTTCATAAACAATTCAATCTTTCTAATGTTTATGCTATATTATTTATTTTTTAAAAACTGAGAATATTCTACCATGGCTATATTCTAGAAAAGAATGCCATGTTACCAACTGTCAGTGGTACCTATGGGATTGTATATCATTTTCACTTTTCCACCTATACTCTGTGAATTGATAATATAGACACCAAAAATCTAACTGTGTCTGCTACAGTCACTTTTTTTTTTCCTTTAGAATTAAGGTTACTACCAGAAACCATTTTCACTAATGTTTCTTCCCTGTCACAACTGTTGTGTTTCTTGAATACCTGATTTGTAGCTTTGTATCAGATTGGCAGCAGCAGGTGATTAGTTGTTAAGCCTGGGCATTGAGTGAGTGATGCAACTTCTTACCTTTTGTTTTGGGAAGTGCATGATCATGCAGCTCTGTCCTTGAGGGATTGAAGTCACCAACAGCCATATTGTTTGCATGTGTGTGTGTGTGTGTGTGTGTGTGTCCTCTTTGTTTCAAAACTGTAATCTGAAACAAAGAGAGCATAACAAGGACTGCAAAACCTGTGATATCTCTGGGTTTTTCAAACCCTGCCTGCTTTGAGTTGAAACCAGACAATCAAGTACAATTTTCTATATGATTGGCAAGATCTATACACAGGAGAAAAGAATTCCTTCTGTGTACACGATTACTTGTTATAGGTTTTCAGATATACCACCATGGTCACTGCTAGTAACAAGCTCTTGTTTTCTCTTGTTTCAAACAGAAATTTTTCAAGGGGTTGACTTTTCTGGTCTTCTAACATTATCACTTCTGAAGTGTGTTATGTGTATTTTGTTTTGTTTTGTCTTTTAAGTCACTGCATTCCATAACATATGTAAGTAAAAGCTCCTGACACATAATATACATGCCCCAAATTACTTGAATCTGGAGGTGATATTTGAATAGAGTTGTGCTTATATTTTATAATAATTGGCTTTCTTTCTCTAGCATTTTTCTTGGATATATTTTCATTTCTTTTTTTCTTTTTATGCCTTCCTTCTTTTTCCTTATTAATTGTTATCAGCAAGATGAAAGGAAACATGGTATGGGAAATGTAATACATATGGATGTTATATTAAAAGATAAGGCAACTCACATAGCTTTTACCCAATGTAATTAGTATGTTTCCATGCTAATGTAGACTAACACCTTATTTACATTTTGGGAAATATTTAAGTTAGCAAATTTAACAGATCCTTTTCATCTCAGTGTCACGACAGGAGATAGACACTTGAGATACATGAACTAAGTATACTGGGAAATTAAGTATTAATATTTCCTAGACAGAAACCTCCACCTACCTAAGAAGAACATATTCCATTTTAAATTTCCTAAGCCATGACAGTATAACTAATTTATTTTGCTATTTGAACTCTGTCAAAATAAAAGTGAATACTCTAATGTTAATTCCTTACCATGTGGCATAAGAATCACAATACTCACAAATGCAGAGGACATGCCTGGAGTATGGAAAATTGGGGTTAAACTATACCAGATGAGATCCAAATGTCAGAGGTGGAGCAGGGAAAGTAATTTGAAAAGTGTAGGACAGTTTTCAATAGCCATCATGTTAGGGGGTAGAGGTTGTGAATGTGCGTTGTCCTTACCAGGTTCAATGTCATGAACCCAGGCACTTAAAGCTGACCGTCACGACACTGTGCAATAGGCAGTGTAATAGATTATACTAATCTGGGGAGAGAAAATAAATAAAAATGGAGCACTTAAAATGAAATTTTAAAGCAAAAATAATATTAAAATATCAATTTTTTGCAATTTATATTTTATATGGCTCTGTAAAAATTCAAGGGAAAGGATATTTCAAATGCTGATTTGAGTATTTGTTTTGACTTCTCTTTTTCAGAGCCCAAAGAATATCTTTTATGAGATAAAAAGCTTGTTAATGGAAAATATTAACATCTCTCTCTGTATATATATGTGTGTATGTGTGTGTCTTCATTTTTTAAATTAGGAAATAAGAGTGAATCATATTGCCTACTTCCTAAGATATTAACAATTAAAAAAAAAGACCATTTTTGCTAATGCGATCATTTTCTTATGATTTCTTGACAACCTTTATTGAAGTCTTATGAGTCTTTTATTTTCCTTTGTTTTATTCTTATAATCAAGCACCTACTGACCAAAAGGTTTTAAGATACTATTGACATTTTTTGTCACCAACAATATGAGAAAACATTTTACACTTTGCTTTATTCTACTCTCTTTGTCCAAGTCATATCTACATTTTTTTAGATTATTGCAACTTGCATCCTATCCTAGTTGTGGAACAAGGCAACCCTACCCCAGCTCTCCTACTTCTTCTATTTTTACTTTGTCAGAGTGTAGTTTTATTACAGTTAAAATATCAATGAAAAATTTAAAATTAAAACAAGAAGTATACATTGATGATTCTTTTGTGTGCAAGGGCATTTTTTTAACCTCTAAAGGAATTTTAAAAAAACTCAAAATGGAAAACATGAAAAAATATTTCTACCTATTTCTTCTTTCTATTTTTCTAACCTTATTCCCCTTTCCAGGTTGTTGTCCTTTAAGAATAATTGTATTGTTATAATTATCAGAGTTTCCTGGGGAAAACTTTATGTTTGGTTGTAGCAAGATTTGAATTTGTGAAATGTCTCTCTCACATTTTTATGCTCCTCTGAAAAATGATAATTTCCTCCCTCCGGATAGATTCTGAAAGGTGTTTTGGCATACATTTTAAAAACAAGAGTCATAACACTGACAAACACACATACACTCATACACAGAATTTTCTTTTATTTTACTTTTTGTATGCTCAAATCATGATTATCAAAATTATTGTCTTCAAATATCTGTCTACCTACATTCTCCCCTCTTCCTATAACTCTTTTCTGGTCTTTTCCTCTTCTCTCTTTTTATTTGTATTTACAGTTAAATGGTTAAAGAATAAAGTTCATAGCTTATTATTTGAAGAACTGAATTTGTTTCTTATATGACGTCCTAGAAGAGCTAATTTTTACTAAAGAGTGATTACCTGGTAAGAGTTGATATATTGAAGATAATTAGCAATTGGTCCTAGTAAATTTTCTAGTTCTCTCTTCTTAGCATATGGTAGGATTACAGGTTAATTTCCTTTAAAGTAGCCATAGCCATTGATTGTTTTGGCCAATGAATGATGAACAGAAGTGATGAATGTCACTTTCTGCGGAAACTTTAAGAACCTGTTTATGGTTTTCCACATCCTGTTTCTTGTCTCAGTAGTGCTGAAAGTATATCTGGGGATGGAGCCTCCATCATCCTGTGTCCTTGAGTAATAGTGAGGAAAAGAGCTTCCCCATCAATCCACATTGGACATGTAGAGTATGAAATAACATTTTGTTTTTTAACACTTCGTGTTTTGTTGGAGTTGTTTGTTATACCAGCATATCCTGTCTTACCCTGTCTGACAGAGAGCAACTGTACAATTTTAGCAGACTGTAGAAAACATGTCATTTTTCTATTTTCCAGGGAACTGAAATGTCAATCATGGGAGATGCCATCTCATTTCGAATATCCTAACATTTCAAGGGAAGAAGGTTTACTTTTATTTACTTTATGGATAAGATGTTGTCTAGTGTGACTATAGAATGCTCAGATTAAACAGCAGCTGCCATGAAGTATTTTTGATTTCTGGAATTTTATACATGATTTTCTCTTCCAAATTTTAACTGTATCTTCCCTACTTTACCTTTAGAATCCATTACCTTCCAATTGCAAATGCCTTTGGGAGTGAGACTATTTTAAGTCTTATCAGTCATTTATACCTTAGTGAATAAGATTTGTAATGAATTAGAGTGTTTTCTAAAAATAGTTTTAGATAGTGGCAAAAATGGGGAGATGATAAGGGATCATGGCACCTTTCTGGCAAAAGGGAAAAGGACATAGAAATTGCATGTTAAAGACAAGTTTTACCGACTTCAGAGTTTCTAGACGGACTGGTTCTTTGTTTAATACCCCAGTGTACACCAAGATTAAATATAAGCTCTAGAGAAATTTTAAAGTCCTTGGCATCATAGAAAAATTAAATTACATTAATGCCTTAAAGATTTCTAGAGACTACTTGTTCTTCAAAACTGAGTTGTTGAGGGCAGAAACCTGGGCAAGTTATTTGATTCTTTTGATTGATTTTACCCATTTCTCATTGAGCAATGATAAGTACATGTCCTTCTGCTGACATCGCTAAGAGATTGATGAGTTGATGTTTCTGAAGTTCATTGAGGTAGATGAAAAGCATTTTAGAGCTGAAAAAGTACTATTGCAATTGTATAGTGATACATACACTTTAAAAGTGTTCTGCAGCACTTGTGCCTGGCATGCTTCTTGTTAAGAACATAATAACTTTGGTAGATTAAAACTTAAGTGCAGTTTTTAAAGATATTTTAAAAGTTTACAAATATTATACTTTCTAGATGCAAGTGAAATAGTAGAAATCTAGATAAGTTTCAATTTTAGTCTTTTAGAGGAATGAACTCCTATATGTTAGGTGGTCTATATTTCTTAAATGATATTGCAAGGTCACATTTGACATTTAATGCTTGTCTTAAAGTGTTATCTACGGAAAGTCTGGTATTATCATATAAAACCAGAAAACCTTCACTTTCTAATTTTTTCTACACTTCTCAAAATTGGTAATGAAATCAGACTTTTGAATAATCAATACCAAATTTTTGCCAAGGGACTTAATTATAATATTAATCTCCCTAAAAGTACAATTCCTAGTCATGAATAACATAAAAATTTCAGTTCTATGTACCTATATCTTATTTTATTTGCTTGTTTTCTATGATATATTGATTCTGGACTTTAAAAAAATTTCTTAGCAGAGATATATCTTTTCCTTTGATTTAACTTTTTAAGAGAGAAGTTAGGTTTCTTCAGTGCAACAGATTGGAAGTTTTCATAAAGTAATGACTGCCTTTAGCTGGACTACTTGTTGGTAAAAAAAAGGCATTACTATGAACATAAAGACTCTCAATATCCCATATACAAAACTAATTGCCATTAAAAGCATTTTTACTAATATCTTTTTATTTTTGTTACTTCTATGAAAGCCATCTAAAATAACAATGAATATACTGTTTTTTTCCTTTTTTTAAAGGGCTAACATGAGGTCTTCTCATCTACTTTTTACTTACATGTAGAACTACTGTCTGAGTCCATTTCCAAAGGTGCATTAGCTTCCATTTGGCAAGAAGCAATTTTTTACTGCCTAATTTGTTAATATTTTTAATTTAAACATTGTCTATTATTATTGATTGTTACCTTAGTGCCAGAAGTACATTTCTCTTTGGAAACCAGTCTCTACTTTCATGGCATAGCTCATTTCAATATTCTGTGCCCTCCCAAAAATCAGAAGTAAGGAAAACAATTCTTTGTTCCTCACATCAGTTTCTGTTTAGTATTTCATGTATTATTCCATTAAATTTTTTATTAATTAATTAAAACGATGGGCAATTTATCTCTCAAAATCTATTAGATGTTAATCTCCTTGAGAGTGAGGACTAGAACTGTGTCTTTGTATATTTGATACCTGATACATGACAGGCATTTAGTTATCAATGAGTAAATAAATATGGTATTCATTTTGAAGGGAAGTTTAATGTAAAGAACATTAAGGCTTAGGATTTAATATATATTGTCTACTGTGTGATAGGACCGATTCTAAGGGGAGCAGATGCGATTGGTGTTTCATCAATATTTCCTTTTAGCCCCTACCATTTAGGTGAATGACAGCTTGTCTTTCACCAGCAAGGACTTTAAGTTTTGTTGAGGGCTATTCTTAGCATGATACAAATTATTTTGCTCATGTGCAACTTGGATGGAATGTGCCTGGGAATAAATGTTTCCCTGGAGGCCTAAAACCAGTGACTGACAGGCATTGGGGAGTGTAAATACCCCAGCTCCTTTCCTGTCTGCCTGGGATACATCTGAGGCATGTATGTTACACGGTTTTCAGTGTGATAAAACTAAGACAGAACTACTGATACAAAGAAGAAAATGTTATGCTCCAATCTAGCAATAAACACATTTTCAGCTAAGAAGACAAATAAGGGAAAAAATTCATAATACAGTATAACAATTGTCTACATATTATATGTTGTAAAGCTATGGAAAAAAAGTTTTTCTAGTTTTAGGTGTTTTCAATTCAAAAATAATTCTTTTCTTAGAAAGCTTTAATATTTATGTAGCCAAAATTTTTCTTTGGTGAATTTTTCTCCCCTCTGTAGGTTACAAGATAGCCACTAACATATTTTCTCTGTGCAATATTTTTAAATTTTTATATTTAAATCTTTAATATATTTTAAATTAAATTTTTGGTATAGTGGAGGTATGGATCTCTCTTTTTCATTTTCTTTCTTTCTCTCTTAACAAATTGTTAGGTACTTGCCCTAAAAGTATTTATTGAAAAATATATCTATGTCTTGCTAATGTAAACTACAACCTTCAATATATACTAAATTTCTAAAAGTATACAAGGTTTGAGCTTTCTGTTTATTATATACCAGTAATAAGCTGTTTTAATTACTGTAGTCTTATAGTGTGTTTAATACCTCATTGTTCAAGCCTTTCCTCACTTTTTTATTTTCAAAGTATTTTGGCTATGTTTTTTCATTTATGCTTCTTAGTAAATATTAATAAACATACCCAACAGGATGCAGCTAGAATTTTGGTGGATATTATATTGCATTTAGAAAATTTGGGGGGGGTCGTTAAACTATGTTAACATTAATGCTTATATTAGAAATATGTGTAAAGTGTCATTAGTTCACACACACACTCAAGAGCATTTAATTCTGAATCTTTTAAGAAAAGTTACAGACAGGAGATCAAATATGATCTAGACTTTGAAAAGAAGACAGTCTTATTGTAGGAAATTCTAAGTAGAAGGAAGGAAGGATGTATTATGATGAAACTTGAAATCTAGACTCAGATTTAGTTGTGAAGACTTTTATAAGCTATTCTAGAGAATTTGGAGTCAATGTTTAGGCAGTAAGAACTTTCTGAATCTTATGAATAAATGGAATAAAATGATTAAATGTATGATTTAGAAAGATAAATTTAAAGCAAGGTAGGGGCAGGAAATGATTTGGCAGGAGGCAGATCAACAAGATCGGTTAGGAAGCTACCATGGTTCATGCATTCAGTCATTTATTCAGCAAACATACACTAAGTGGCAACTATGTGTCACACTGCTCTGAGAGCTTGAGGTATGTCCATGAGCAAACACACAGGGATCCTAGTCTTTGAGAAGCCTACTTTCCAGTGAAAAATAGAAATTAAACAGTAAACCTAGTAGGTAATGGGGTCTATGGAAAAAAGAATAAGCAGAGTAGGGAAGGGGGCTAAAAAGTGCCAGTAGGAGCAGAAGGGGAGATGAGAGAAAGGTGCAATTTTAGACTGGTCAGGATGACTTCAGTGAGAAGTTGATATTTCACAAAGACTTAAAGGAGGTGTGTAGGCCTAGGACCTTGGAAGCCATTTTAAGGAATTGGAATGACTTTAGTTTTTACTCTGAGTGTGAGGGATCCTATGAGTTTTGAAAAGAAAAGCTACATGACTAGCTTTGGGTTTAAAAAGAACCACTCCGGTTGCTTTTTGAGATCTCTCTCTCTCTCTCTCTCTCTCTCTCTCTCGCTCTCGCTCTCGCTCTCGCTCTCGCTCTCGCTCTCGCTCTCTCGCTCTGAATGTGTGTGTGTAGCCAAGGTAGCAGGAGGGAGAGAGCAATTGGAAGGTCTTTGCAGCAACCCAGGTGAGAGAGGGGGTTAGCTTTGAACTGGATAATCACAATGGAAGTTGAGTGAGGCAAGTAGATTCCGGATATGATTGAAGGTAAAGCTCATAGGAGTTACTGATGGATAGGGTGTGAGCCTGAGCAGCTGGAGGGATGAGGGTGGCATTTACCTACTTGGGGAAGGCTGCCCGTGGTGCATGAATAGAAAGGAAGATTTGAATTGTCTATTACATATGAGAATGCAGATGTAGAGTAGGCAGTTGGATATACGAGCACGGAATTCAGGAGAGAGGTTAGGAATGGAGACATAATCATGAGAGTCATCAGCCCATAGGTGATATAAAGTCATGAGATTAAATGAGATAGTCAAGGTAATGAGTATAGCTAGAGAAGGGGAGAGAACAGGCTGAAACTTAAGAACCTTCAATATATATGTATTAGGGAAAAGAGGATATAGCAAAGGAGATAGAAAGAAAACCCATTGAGACAAGGGGAAATCTGAGAGTCTGTGGTGTCCTGAAAACCTATGAAAAAAGGGCATTAAAGGAGAAGGGAACTATCAAACACATTCTGCTGACAGGGAAAGTAGGTTGGGATGGAGAACCAACCATTTGATTGGCAAGATAGCAATCATTGGTAAATTGACAAGGACCGTTATGGTGCTCTGGTAAAAACACAAAGCTTGATGGGGATGGGTTTAAGAGGGAATGGAAAGAAAGGGAATTGAAGACAGTGAGTACTGACAACTTTTTCAAGTCTTTCAAAAAGGGAACAAAGAAATGGAGTGATATGTGGCGGGAGAAGTTTTCTTTAAGTGGGAGAAAGAATACCTGTTTGCATTCTAACGGGCTCACCTAGCACAGTGTCAATGTTTGGCATTGTAGGTTATAGGTGAGGGGGGGACATTGAGGGGTGATGTTCTTAGGTGCGTGAGGAGGGTGCGATCTAGTACAAATGTAGAGAGCCGTTCTCTGCATAAGACGACATAGGAATCATCTGTAATAACGAATGGGAAGCCAGGGCATTTGGGTACAGATACTGGTAGCGGGTAGATGTGGTGGAGGATGGAGGATGACAGGAAGAGATTAAAGGAATTAACAGAGACTGTTAAGAAAAGGAGGAAAAGAGGTCAAACTCACATGGCATTTACTACATGATTGGCACTGTTTAAGCAATTTACTTCTATTAATCATTTAATCCCCATGACAGCCCTGTTCTAGGTACTATTAATATGTATTTTAAGATGAGGAAACTGAGACAAAGAGATGTTAAATATTTTAACCCATGTACCATAGCTAGGACGAAGCAAAGCTGGGAATTGAACCAAAGCAGTCTGGCTCTAAGTTCCTGCTCTAAGCACTTCGACATATTTCCGTTTGTGAGAAGAATTTCAGGTATAGAACTGCCAGGGCTTGATCATTTAAATGCGAGGAGTGAGAAGTCACCTCCAGAATCAAAGATTTTTTGATGAATCATGAGTAGATGCCTTGCCTTATTCTTTGTCTTGTGATTAACTATAATGCTGCTTGCGGGGAGTCTATAAACAATCAACAGGTAATAATAAAAGACAGGACTCAGATTATAATTGGTTATCTACAAGGTCTCTCTTATTTTTGTCATAGGGAAGCAGATAATTTGTGGTAAAATTATTTTATGGCAAGTAGTATACTATCACTGAAAGTTTTGATGTAGAACTATTTCTGAAATTAAAATTATATTTTGCTGTAAATAACATGAGTTTTCAAATAAAATATGGAAGCAATAAATAAATAAAAGTTTGAAAAAAATCATAACCATAATCTTACCTATTGGGTCACCATTAAGAGATAATCAATATTAACACATACATGCTTATTCTTCAGGTGTGAATATGGATCCATGTGTGTGTTTCCAACTTTTGAAACCAAAATATATAAACATATAGTAACACACCTTAAAATTTACCTTCTGAGTCTCACAAATGTATTTTATGCAAATATATTAAATGTGTTAGACACTTGGTATCACACAATCTGAAGCAATTTCTAATGAGTTAAAATCCCAAATGTTTTCTTTCTTCACAATGTTTCTGATAAGAATGTTGTTTATTTCTAATATTAATCTAAATCAATTGATTTTTTATAATAAATTAAATATTTACTACCTTCAATCACCTTAGGACATTTAGATGTATGATACCAGAACCAGAAAATAGAAGGTAACTCAAACATTTGTTGTTGCTAATGACAGAACTTTTTTTATTAATAGTTTTGAAATTCTTCAAGCAAGATACAAAGTGCTGAGATATTTTCATATAATCTCCACTCCTTGACAAACACAAATGTCAATTTAACTGCACAATTTTAAAATACAAAGACAAGAGAAATTTGAATATAACCTTCACGTGAAACTTTAGTGGCTTACATGAATTCCTTGCTTTGTATATTTTTAAAATATGCAAGTAAAATAAGCAAATGCTATAATTGCCATAGAATGAATGCAAAGTTTCACAGCACAAATTATAGGATAGGAATAAAATTTTACTTTTGATTTTAAGTTTCTGCAGATAACTAACACATGAAACGAGACCTCTTTTGTAGTTTCTTTTGTAAAGGCAGTGAGTAACCAGTGTTCATGTCTCTTAAAATTGCAGATAAAAGTGGGATATAAATAATAATAATACTTATAAATATCATAAGCTGAATTGTATATTTTCCATCTACATGGAAGACAAAATACTCTTGAACAAGATGAAACTTTTCCTGGAGGCAGTTTGAGAGTAAAATCAGACATTAAAAAAATGTGATTATACGAAATACGAGAAATTTGATGGCCTTAAGCAAAAACTCAAAATCTATTAATACTCTAAACAAAAATGCAATTCTCAAAAACTGAAAAATGTTGCAGATCGGTTTGTTGAAGAAATGTTAATTGTGAACATAACATGTTGCAATAAATGTGGGATCTTAGTCCATTCTGATAACAACCATATACTGCTTGCATATATTCTGGGAAAAGTGTTAATTATGGGGCAATAATGGTATCAACAAGAGCTTTTACTGTGACCACACTACTGTGGAGTAGTTTGTTGGAGTGCCGTGTGTCTCAAATTAGCGGCATTTTTTAGATAAAGAAAGGAAGTCGCCTTTACTGAAACTGCTGTGTCATTTCTTCTTCCTTAACTGAAATTCCAACCAGGGTTCAGGAAATGCCCTAATGAGCCACTTCTCTTTTCTTTTTCCTCAACTAAGTGGATTCCAACCAGCCCAAACTATTCATTACTCAGGATTAGATCGGTTACTCTGCTTCTCTCTCATGACATGGTGCTTACGGTACGGGAAGAGGGATTATAATTTGGTGCTGTTTATAGAGGTGATAACATTGATCAAATCCAATCATTGCTGGTAGGTAAATGAACTGGCAGGTTAATTTTCTGTACTTTAAACAAACTAGGAAGAAAAGTCTAATCAATCGTTGTTTTACTTTGGTATGTGTGGCTTGTTTTTAATTATGGTTTTATAGCTATCAGGAGATTAGAGTAGTCAAACTGTGATTTGTTATAATTTGGTTAAAATGTATCTGAAACTATCTATTAATGTCTTATTTAAATCAAGACATAGAAATCACTGTTTTAGTTTATGATAGCCAAAGCAATTTCTTCTTCCAGCTTAATATTCTCAGATATTTACTAAATTGGAACATGATTTAACATTTCATTGCCTCTTATATGTTATTTCATGAGTAAATATTAATTTCTGCTTACATGCTAACAATATCTATTTTATTGGCTTTTAAGGGTAAGAAAATACAAGTTGTGTTCACAGCAGAAATAACACCAGACAGTATTAGCATATGTTTTTTTTCAGGGCTACAAAATTATTCCTTTCATATATGCAGGTATGAATCTAAATAGTCTATAGAGGAGATGTCAAATATCCCAAAGCAATAGCTTTTTCTAAAGTAATAGTTTTTAATTGTAATAATTAGAAGAGTTGTGGTATGAACTTGAAGATGATCTATATAACTATATTTATATAAATACATATATATCCATATGTGTGTTATATACATTTATTTATATGAATTATAACATATATGATTTCATATTTATTTATATGAATTATAACACCATACTTTCAATAATCTCTCAGAATGTTTCATTGGGAATAGATATTTTGAGAAAAAACAAGCCTGAGGTAATTTTTAATTCATTGTGAGTAGCTTATTAGTAACTTATTTACTAGAAACTTCATTGAACTTTAAGAGACTTCAAAATAACCTTCATGATTCTTCCCTGTTCAGAGATCGTGTCAACAAAGCAAAGTGAAACAGAGTGTGGAGTTCATTATCAAGACTGTTCAGGCAATTCTGCTTCACATCTATTTTAGTGGAATCTGAGTGTAGCTATACATTTTCAAGTAGCTTTTTAATTTGTGTTAAATCTTTTACTTTTTTGATGGAAGCTACCTTACATGGGCTAAAATTTATGTTGTCCATTTTGAGAATAAAAAAAATCTTTTTTAGCTATAAAACCAATGGAATACATATAATATTCATGACTATTTCTTTGGTTTTGATTATTATTATTATTTCTTTAATTTTCAGTTTCATTCCAAAGCAGTAGAATAGTGCAATGTAATACATTTTGTTGAACTGAAACTTGGAACCGATGTCAAAAATAAAACAAGCTGAAAAATGTTTCTTATAAGTCAGCTTAATTTTAATGACTGTAGCACAGGGTTCGTTGTAAGTTCTAGATAGCCAAAATAACTATGAGATATTTAAATATGGCATAGGTTTTTAGCATAAGTGAAATTTTCAGGAATAGTAGTAATTAATGCAGCAGAAATGGAAAATATTAAATAATTTTGTGAAAAGAGTCGTTTGAATAGTCAGAAAGGAAAAATAAGGAAAGGAGAAACTGAAAGAAACAAAATATTCTTGCACAATGGTTTTTAGATAAAGAAATACAATTCAAATGGAACCATTATGGCTATTGATAAAATGATACATATATACATGTGGAAATGCAATCATTTAATATTTTATAAGCCATTGTACAAAAGAAACCTGTCTGAAATCCACTAGATGTTCCAGATTCTTCATGGAAATAGTCTCAATATTTAAAAACATTGGCTTAAGATATGCAGTGATAGCAGATCCAGAAGGATGATGTTTAAAACCAGCACATTGCTATTTTAGACTATTTGACAGTAAAACAAAACAAAACAAATGCATAGTGAAAAACATAGTACCTACTCAGGTTTTGCTGGGGATGTTTACTAAGATCAGGGAATAGAGTCTGTGAGAGGAATAGAGCTGTAGGAATAACAAGTATCTGCAAAAAAAGTTAACAGTAGTCTTCTAGGAGAGAAAAAACAGTAACAAGAAACTAATGCAGAAAAATATTCCTTATTTTATAGAGTTGTGAATTAACAGCCAGTTAAAGAATCTGTGGGGTTGAGTTGTGGGTGTTTAAAGATATATAAAATTTGGCAGACATTACTGTGTCTATGAGAGCTTAGTTGGTGATAGACGATTTTGTGATTTCATTAAATTGTATTTATTGGACAATGGAAAGATGGCCATTTAGTCACTTACAGAAAAAAAAAAAGAGGAATGGTATGAGAATACATTATCAGTAGTTTATGTTAAACATTAGGAATATTGAGGGAATCTGTATAATTGAAAAAACGAAATAATAAGGTAGATGTGGAATCTCTTCAGGTGATCCGTTTTTCAAGAATGAATTGGTCAAGGAGAGAAAGCCTTTGTCCCCGGTTTTTCAATTGCTCTCAGAGAACAGAAGGAGGTTGAGCCTAATGATCTTAAAGATCCGTCAGGTTACTATTTCCTTTTTATCTTTTCAGGTTTGAAAGAATAGGTGAGACTTTGACAATAGATCTAAAAAAGACAATTGAAGGGTGAGTCTTGGAAATAGAGGTGGAGTTTTAATAAGGATTCTCATGCTCTGGTATGTTCATTCCTTAGAGTTGTCATGGAAGCATACTTCCAAATCATCTCTCTATTTTCTTGCACCATTCTTCCTCAGTTTGCCTACTAGAACAGATTGTGGCTCATTTTCTAGCCTCTTCCACTGGGCCAGAGACTCCTTCTATTCTCTCCCTTCATTCTTTTCTTTATTTCTTATTTGCACAAACATATTTCCAATGTTCAGTTTCCTTAGATGTATTTCCGCCCAAATAAGAATGTGAGCTAAGAATTTCTATCTGTTCGACCAGGTATTTGGTAGTATCGTTTTCCACCTTTGCCAGTACTCATTGTGTATAACATCTTCCCCTACTCTTCCAAAATCTAAACCGGTATCTAATACATTGACAATCTGTCTATAGGCAGCTAATGATCTCTGCTAGTGTCTACAGAGAATTCTTCAGCAGCTAAGATGTTGACACCTCTGCTCCCTTTGATCCTGTGCATATTCAAGTGGCTTTGAATCTGCCGCACCATGTAAGGTCTGCAAAAGAAGTTTTGTCAGCAACATTTTTACCACTTGACTTTAAATTCTGGTAAAATTCTAGGCTTCTCATTAATTAATGTTAGGTTAAGGGGCAACTGATCCTTTAGTCATACTTCCAAATGTTTCTATCTATTTTGACAATCACATTCCCATTTCTATAGCCTATGATTGTCCTTCACATTTGCAAGGAAATTTTTGCATGATGGATAATTTGCTCTTTCCATCAGAATTGTATCTACCCTTAAAGATTTTCCCGTAAGTGTATTCAACCTTCCTTATTCTCATTGCTCTCAAATTTGAAATCATCTATTTTTTAATTGCAAACAACCATTTTTTCTTATTATCTTTTTGAATATTTCTTGTAGTGTTTAAAAAACTCTGAGCATATCTACTCTCAGAATAAAAACAAGCTGGTGGGTAAGTCTGCCCAGTAACAAGACTGACAAGACCATTTTTTGGAGAAGGCAGAGAATATATAATTTTACCTTGGTCAGAAACTTCATTAATGTCTGTGTAAATTTGGTTAAGATGAAGGTATACAAGTAGAGGCATGTACCTGGTGATATACTAAGTTCTGAAGATGCCAAGACGCATGGGATTTGGTACCTGCCAATGAGCAGTTCAGGCATTTCAACAATTAATTGTGGAGACAAGTGTAATAATAATAAAGTATACATGGATTCTCTGTGAGTCTGGGAAGTGTTCAAAAAGATGGAAGTTGAAGTATATCTTGAAAAATAATTAGTTATTCTCTAGGAAGGCAAAGGCATTGGATCAAACGTTCCAGTGGGCTCAAAGACTAACACGTGCAGAGTTGTGAGAAGCATGGCACATTTAGGATCCTTTAATTAGAACTTGGGACCATTGTGATAACATAAAATAGGGCTGGAGAGTAAAGTGGGGGCAGACCATGTGTGAAGAGCTAGAGTTTTAAGGGTAGCAGGATTTTAACAGAGGAGTAGTTTGATCCGATCATGTTTTTGCAGGATCTCTCTGGCTCTGGCCGTTCGGAAGACAGATTGGAAGGTGAAAGACTGGAGTCATTAGTTTTAGATTTTTGTTTATGGAGTGCTCCTGTATCTGCTTTAAAAGAGGAAAGATGACTGTGTGTGGCAACTCTGGGCAAAGTAGCTGTACCATTGGCAAAAGCTGAGGTAAAAGAAAATGTAAAAGAACCTACTTCATGAGAAAATCAAAGGTGGTGTACAATGACAGTTTTCACTCTATAAATAATCATTTAAACTGAACATGGATTAGCAAACCAGTAGACCAAGCAAATGTTTGCAAGTGATTCAGTGATTTCTTTGTGGTTGCTTAGTTTAGCGCTGGTTTAGCGCTGATAGAACACACTGTGAAAAAAGGAAGTCGGAAGTTCAGCGTTTTTAGCCTGCTACTAACTTGCCATGTGACTTTGAATAAGTCTCTGTGTGTGTGTGTGTGTGTGTGTGTGTGTGTGTGTGTCTATTTCCCAAAGATTTGATGTTGAGTGAATATCTAGTGTAAAGAGTGGAAAGCTGGGGCTGGGGCTGGGGCTGAGCCTGAGGGTAAAGCTGAGGGCTCTGGTGGTGCTTAAAGTCTAGGTTTCCTGTACCTGAAGAGCAGCTCTGAATTTGTTCCTGGGAAATCAAACTTGAATTGTACATAGGAGATCTAAGATTGGAAATCTTGCTCACTGTACAAAGGGAGGACCTCTTTCCTCCCTTTGAGGCTCTTGTCTTCACATTTCAGACATATTTTCAGAGCACGGAAGGTAATAATGGGCTATGTTCTCACATATCTGGCCTTGTTTTCCTCCATATCCTGTCCTATTAAAATGACATCAGGGAACTATCTTAGGGCAGAAGTTTCAAAGCAAAATGAAGTAGAGAATAAAGCAACTCTTTGCATAATTTGGGAAGTAACTGTTGATTTGCTTTTTCTTCATAGGACATCTCTACTGTTCCATATTTTCTCGAAATGTATTGTCAATTCATTGGCATTTCCATTTGTTTCCACATGAAACACTGGTGTATTGAGCTGTCTCTAAATTCACTTGGATTTAGGACCACTGGACATATCCAGTGAGATGCATGTTTGTCTAAAGATGAAACAAACAATAACAACAAAATTAGCAAGCAAAGATATTCCAGAATACCCTAGGAGAAGAAAATAATGATAAAATAAGTGGAAAAGCTAAAATATCAAGTCCTCTACTGGGGGATAAAAGGGAGACTCTGAATGCTAACTACTTTTTCTTGAGTAGCTGTCATCTTAGAAGAGTTGTAGTGAGTATCAAAATCAGATGCATTTCATGGAATAGTCTCTGCTCTAACAGGTGATATTAGGGAATATTGATTGGGCTTTCACCATGTACTAAAGGCTTTACATATATCACCTCATTTGAGTCTGAAAATAATCTCAAGGCAGTGCTGCTGTCCTCATTGTTTAGAAAAGTGAGGTTTCTGGAGGATGGGTAACTTTCCCAAGATGGCCAGTGAGTAAATGGCAAGAAAAGGACTTGGATTTAGGGCTGTATGATGCTTAGACATGGGTAAATTATGCAATCTTTTCTGGGATGCTTTTAAATTTAAACTTTATCTTTGTTGTTCTTTATAATTTATTTTGAACAAGATCTGTCTTTATAGCAGAGAAGAGGAAATAGTTCAAAAGGGAAGGGTTGGGGGAAATCAGAAACCATAGTCATGTTAAAAATGGTTCCTAGGCCTACACATGGATAACGAGGCCTTTGACTGTATCAGATTTGCAAAAATAGCAGACGCAGAGGTAACAAGGGACCAGAATAGATGACTCTATTTCATAAAAGAAAGGGGCAAAGTGAAGAGACTCATTAATGTTGAAGCAGTAGATGGATAACCAGTGACAAATATCAAGTAGATTCGCTTCAGTTTGGTCAGAGAAAGGTCATTGATTATTTTTGGTTAAACTGGTTCACAGAGGCCAGGTCTCCACTAAAAAAGGGAATTAATTGCTTCCATTTCCCACTAATTGCCTCAACATTTCCCTTTGCTTTGTCATTGGAGATTTGGTCAGAGAGGCGAAAAGTCAAAAGTCAGAGTTTGATGGAATCTACATAAAAAGGGAATCTGAGGAGACCAAATTATGGCATTTGGTGTAATAATGATAATGATATTTAGCATTTTTCCCTGGAAGTGCTGTGGATTTTTAGAGCCCTTTTCAATCTTTAATCAGACCATAGGGCACATTTAAAAGAGTTCACTGTTTTTATTTCCATCTAGAGGATAAGGCATCACAGAGAGGTGAACTGACCCAGGGCAAGTCTCCTGAGATGTTCGTCCTGTATTTTAGATTACACCCTCTGATGGTGAGTTTTAGCTGGAAGCCTGGGCTCTTCCCAGATGTTCTGTTCATTCACGCTCCTTAAGAGTCTTTAGAGTTTGTGCACATTTGAGATTACTACCTCTATCAGTGACTTAAAAATCAATATGAACTCATTTTGATGTCACAAGAATTTCTTACTTTTCAGGCTATTAATTGATGCTTGAAACATCTTCAATTAACAAGGCACTCTACCTTTGTTTGCTGAATTAACCAACCTTTTAAATCTTATAGCTCTAAGTACTTTGGAATACGTGAATTTTATCTTCCAGGCATTTTGTTTCATTGTTTTGAAATCCAAAGTGAAAATGCAGAAAGTGGAAATAAGATAGGCTTCTGGATATGATAGGTCAGTGTTGAATCATTTTGGCTCTTACAACTTACTTGTAATGACTTCAGAGGCCCTGACAAATGTTTCTCTGTAGGAAGTCATGAACCTACAATATCAACCCCTCTTCTTTGCTAGAAGAACCAGAAATACAAGTTATTGCTAATTAAATATTTATTATATAACAGACTCATAGAAACATGGCATATTAGAATAAATAGATTTTAAAGCAAGATGGTTAGATTTTAAAACCAACTCTGCCATAATCACCTGTTTGATCCCAGACTGGTCATGTAATTTGATTGAAACTCAGTTTCTTCATCTGGAAACCTGATCTAACTCATAGATTTTTCATGGTTATTATATGAGAAAGGAAGGGTAAAACACCTAGCTCAATGTCTGTATAGAATAAGGACCTAGCAACTTTAGCCTTTATGCTTATGTTTTTATAAAGCACTGTTTTTATAAATTATAAAGGTACTGAAAGATAAAATTATTAATTGGGGCAAGACTTAAAACAAACATAAGACACTGGAACAAAAGACATCCAGTGCTTTATAAAATACATATTTGAACAAGATGCTCTCACAGTTATGGTGAGCTTGAACTAGACCATTTTCTCTAGTCAAATGCCTCTCCACAGCAAGTCTTCCTTCCCTACCCTGTTGAAAGTTCTTTATTCACATTCAGTCATTTAGTAATCAGAATAATCCTGGGAACTGAGTTGCATAATTCCATCCATTGTACAGATAAGGCTGTTTATATAATGGGAGGAAAATATGTGGCTCAAAGACACATAGCTTGTCAGTGGGGAGCCCAGGTTTGAAATTAGGTGTATTAATTCTGAAACTTGCAATCTTAACTGCTACTCTAACAATGCTTTTTAAACATTAGACTGCTTCTCAAGGTCATCATTTGTGCAAGCTGAGAAATTAAATTGCCCTCATTCCCATTTTTAAATTAGTTAAGGCTGCGGTCCCCAACCTCCAGGCTGTGGACCCGTACCAGTCCATGGACTGTTAGGAACCAGGCCGCATAGGAGGGGAAGAGCAGCAGGCAAACAAACAAAGCTTTATCTGTATTTGCAGCTGCTCCCTATCACTCTCATAACTGCCTGAGCTCCACCTCCTGTCAGATCAGCGGGGCATTAGGTTCTCATAGGACCAGGAACCCCAAAGTACACTGCACGTGCGAGGGATCTAGGTTGCATGCTCCTTATGAGAATCTTATGCCTGATAATCTGAGGTGGAGCTGAGGAGGTGATGCTAGCACTGGGGAGCAGCTGCAAACACAGATTATCATTAGCAGAGATGTTCAACTACACAATAAATGTAATGCACTTGAATCATCCCAAAACCATATCCCCAACTCTGTCCGTGGAAAAATTGTCTTCCATCATACCAGTCCCTGGTGCCAAAAGGATTGGAGACCGCTGAATTAAGCTTCTCTTTTTTTGGGAAAAGAAACCTATTTACACTGATAATAGAAAACCATTGTCAACAATGGCATCAATGTCACCAAACCCTCCACTGGGTTATTGCTAAGTGTCTTTAATCTCCAAAAGTATGATGAGCCCATTTTCTTGTCAAGACACATGTCTCAGTCCCCCAAGAGGTACATGTCAGGAGCTGGGCATATGGATGCCTCCATGGCACTTCTGTTTTGGCTACCCCTCCCCCTGCCTCCTTTCGTGGCCCTCAGGCAGGACCTATGAGCCTTCTCTCCCTAGTGCTGAGGATCAACGCTGAGGGGAGCCCTAATCGTCAAACTAGTCACTCGCAACTTTTTTGACTTGTTTCTCTTAAACAATGTGACTTAATAAAACTCCCTTCAAATATATAAACAGGGCACATCTACTAAAAGAGGAAGAGCTAAAACTGTGTATACATGGGAAACCTGGTTTGACTGTTTTGATTAACTTGACTGCTCAAGTCAGTCAAAAAGTAATCAGCAGTTAAGCAAACCATTTTGACAGATTTTTGGCCTACTGATTGCTTATTTGACTGGCTTGCCTGTCAGATTGAAGTGGTCAGATTGACTGGAGACAGTGTAACTGGAAAATCTAACATGGGAGGGTGTGGGTGTCTGTATACCAGAATCTACTTTAAATAACTTTATTTGAAATCTGTACCTATTTTCTTGGGACCGGTGAGAAAAGTTTGAAAGTGACACATTGCAGCATTTGACTTTCTAGAGTGAGATGTCTTTCCTCTTGCTAGAGCTGACAATATATTTATAGGCTACAATACAATCACAGTTCCCCTTATGCACATATAGAGTTCAATAAGGTTGAAATTCTACCCTAACTTGGTCAAGTCCTAACAAGGCATCACATTCTCTCACTCTTCAGAAGGGTTTACGATAGATGTATGACAACACATGACTTCTCGGATACTGGGTTACCAATTCAGTTATTCGTGACTTTTGGTAAACAAAGTTGACCTTGCCATTAACAGTAGTCCTTCTAAGAAGATGAATTTATGAGAGAAAACAAAAACAAAACAGCAGACAAAAACTTTTACGAGAAGCAAAAGAATTTGATTGAAATTATTATTTGAGCTTCTTTTTAAAAGGAAGCTCCTTTGTATACCAATTCTATGTTTCTTTAGAAAATTTACTTTAATATGAGCTCCCAGGTTTGGGCAAGATAAAAATAACATTGTAGGAATAGAAAGAATGATTTATTCTCACATTATAGTGTTGGGTTTTATGGGGAGACCATAATGAGGTTATTGTCTGCTGTAAGCACATTTTTATAAAGTCTGTTTTATGTTGGTTGAGTATGCTAATGTATTCACTTCGAGAATTTGAAATATCATGTTATTATTTGAAAGACTTACTCATGTGCTGCTCCTTGACTCTGCTAAAATTTTAACTTCTCTTGTGAAATTATTTTGTAAATGCTTAGGACTTAGGTGCTATCTCATGCAGTTTTTAAAAAATACATTCAATGGTAAGATAACATAGAAGTTGGAGCTAGAGAGTCAGTAATAACTTTAAAATGATACTTTGCTTTAAATAGCTTAACAATCCTATTCTGTGTTGGAGTCACTTTATGTACCATTCTATTTTTTAAAAAAATTTTGTTTTTACATCCTTGCAATAGTGAATTGTGCTGCCATAAACATTCAGGTGCAGATGTCTTTATTATAGAATGTCTTTTGTTCCTTCGGGTAGATGCCTAATAGTGCTATTGCTGGATCAAGTGGTATTTCTATTTTTAGCTCTTGGAGATATCTCCAAATTCTTTTTCACACAGGTTGCACTAATTTGCAGTCTCACCAGCAGTGTAAGAGTGTTCCCATCTCTCCACATCCCTGCCACCAATGCACGTCAATCCATGAGTGCATTAATAAAATTTGGTATATGTATACAATGGAATATTACTCAATTATAAGAAATGACAGAGATCTAGCACCTTTTATATTTTCCTGGATAGAGCTTGAGCCCATCCCCTGAAGTGAGGTATCACAAGAATGGAAGAATAAGCATCATATGTACTAGCCATCAAATTGGCACTAACTGATCAATGCTAAGGTGCTCACACGATAGTAATATTTTTCAGAGATTGGGGGTTTGAGGGTGGGTAATCTCCCACCTGATGGACACGGTGAGACTTGTGGGGGGAAAAGGCATGCCTCAAATGATGGTTGGGGTGTGGCAAAGTCATAACATGTAACCAAAATGTTTGTATCCTCATAATATCCTGAAATAAAAAAAATATGATCAATAGAGGGAAAGGAAGCTTTGCTTTCCAAGTTTATGCTTTCTAGTCTTTTTACAAATTTTTTTATAAGCAATAAAGCTCTTTTATAAGCAATAAAACTCAGCTCTGACCTGAGTAAAAGAGAGAACCAAATCAAACCCCGCAGTTTAAAGAATGCTACAGGGAGGTCATTGGAGTCTATATTTAAATTTTATATGTTCTTTACGTTATAGAATCATTATTAATAACGTTTCAATGATAATCCTGATGCTTCAAATCTCTTACATGTTTATGACTATTTCGCTAGGCTATGCAAATGTATTGTCCAAATTTACCTCCCCAGCAGCAACTCATGGGGGTGCCTATTGGACTTTTCCCTCTCCAGCACTAGGTACTCTTGTTAAAAAAAATATTTGTCAATTTGAAAGGCAGAAGCTTTGTTTTTATAATTACTTCTGATTAGGAGCAAAGACTTTTTGGTGAGTAGTGAATGTGTATTTGAATTCTTGCTTTACTTCAGAGCTCCGTAAGCTATCCTCTGGCTCCACTTTCCCATGTGTTGTGTAGTACGGAGAGGACAGGCAGCTCACCTTACTGGCTTTCTGTGAGGATTACATGAGACAAGGCAGGTAGAGCTCTAAGCAATGTGCCTGACACAAAGCAAACTTCCAATAGTCATTAGCAATTTATGCTATTATTATTATTAATGTCATTATGATTATTAATATAATTTTTAACTTTGAAGAGAGCACTAGGATAAAGGTAAGCACACTTGGTTTGATTTTTAACTCTGTGTGCTACTTCAATAACTTGCTTGATCTCTCTGCACTTTAGTTAGTTCATCAATAAAATGCATCAAATAAGAGATCTTAATGATGAGGGATCAAGTAAAAGATTATTATATAAAAGGGATTAGATAAACAAATGGACAAGAAAGTACTCTGTAAATAGCAAAATACTGTATGGGTGTAAGTCTTATTTATTCTACCCGTTTTTGTCTTTGGATTCAATGCTAGTTGCCTGTTTGTCTTGTAATCTTGTGGCTGCATCTTAAAAAATTCAGTTCAGTGATAAAGAAGACTCACATGAACTATGCTGCTAGTGGTGAAAGTTATTGAGTGGCGAAAACATTTAGAAACCAAATTATCTGTGCAATATATCACTGTTTTTTGGTTTAGTCTGATGGAAACTAATTAAGCTAAGAAAATGACCACCATTTTGTCATTGCAAGATATGCTGCAGGCAGTAAGGAGGGGGACTGAATCCATGTTTGACACTGCAACTTTTGGGTATGATTTCCCATTGAGGAGAGGAAGCATGGTTGATAGACAAGTTTACTTTACTAATAACTCTTTTACGGTAGAATTTTTGCCACAACAAAGCAAGCGATCAATGTTATCAAGCATGAGCATTATAGGAATGTTAAATGGTTCCCTTAAACAAAGAGTTAGTGAGCAATTGAAGGGAAAGATGAAATTGTTGTAAAAGTCAAAGAGGGCAGATTGGGAGCACCTCGTATCTCAGGTTCTGGAGGGTTCAGAGAGTGATCCAACATCCTAGGCTGAACCACAGCTCCCAGACTTCGAGCTCTCTTGCTCTCTCACTCTCTATACATCTCTTGGGTCTGATGGAATCTTCTAGTCTGTTACCTACTCCTTTTTCTCGCCTTTTGGAGTGGCTGTTGTTCTCTTCCCTATCCAGCCTTTATCCTTATTGTGAAGATTAAGTTGGTTCTCATGATTAGAGCCACGTCTTGCCCTGTTGTTCTGCCTTGCTTGATTGTCTTTGACCAGTACAGCCTATCAGCTCAGGCTACAGGCTGCTGTCATGGAAGACAGTCCCACATCAACATGCAGATTAGTGCTTTTACAAACCAGTGGTCTTCAATCTTAGTTGGGACCTCTATCCCAGTTGGCATCATTCTAATCTGTTTTCTTCTATTCCATTTGGTGGGTTTTGACTTCTCTCACACAACTTCATACCTCATCACCTCTTCCCACACTCTTAGTAGGTGAAGTTGGCTATTACTTTACTGATAAAAACTAATGAAAAAGGAAAATTTCAACTCCCTGCCCAGAAATTTAAAACATTATTATCAGTGTCAATTCTTTCTTTGTTCTCTTGTTTCACAGAAAGAGATTCTACCAAAGCTAGAGACCTTGCATTAGGTCCCCTTAAACTTGTTTTTTCTAGGCATCTACTTAATCGATCACCCTTTCTTGTTTGTATTTCTGCCTCTCCATAATAACACATTATCCTTTGCATATAAACATGGTGAAATCTCTCCATTTATAAACACCCTCCCCATTGACCCTAGAACTATAATACTGAAATTTCCAAGTTTTCTCTTTCTGTTTATGGTTAAGCATTCTGAAATATTTAAAGCAGATTAAGAATGTGGACTCTGGAACTAGTCTTCCTGGAGTCATATACTGGCTCTACTGTGTGTCCTTTGGGCATATTACTTATTAATAACTTTTCTTTACCTTAGTATACTTATCATTTAAATGGAATAGTAATAGTTCCTACCTCATGGGATTGTTGCAAAGATTAAGAAATTAATACATATAAAATACTTAAAATAGTTCTTGGCATATATTAATAGTAAGTGTTCAATAAGTGATAGTCATTATTATTATTGGTTTTTTCCTCATTCATTTCATTTGTTTATTTAACAAATGCTTATTGAGAACTTACCATTTGCCAAGCACTGCGCAAAGCACTGGATGTGCAATAATAAATAACAGAAACAAATCCCTTGTTCTAAAGCAGTTAGAATGTAGTCAGTAAGATAGGTAATAAATAAAAAACAGCAAGTGAATAGTGTTAAGTCCAACACTGAATTTACTATCTTTCCTTTGAAACTTTTGCTTCTACTTTTATTCCTTATTTTGGTAAATTCCATCTTCTCCACCACTTTCTATTTCATACCAAAGCATCGTATAGGGATCTTCCTTCCCCTTCAGCACATGTATAAATCAATCAGAAGTCCCATACATATTTTTCTTTAATTCCTCTCTATGGTGGGGAATATTTGACCTATCTTTGCAATACAAATGTTATTGCCTTAGTTTGGACAATATTCTCCTTTCCTGGAATATTACCAAAACTCCTATTTGTTCTCCTTTTGCCCAGTATGGTCCTTTAATAACTCAGTCTCTGTATTATTGCCTGAGAGATAATTCTGAAATACGACCATGTTACTATCCCACTACAAGACTTAAAAGTGGCTCATCAGGGCTGTAAGAACAAAGCTTAGGGTAGTACCTGTACTTCTTTATGGGCTGGATTCTGTCTAGTTTTCTGTTTTCATTTGTCCTCACCTACACTTTCTTCAGATCACACTGAGAAAGAGAGAGAAAACATTTTTCCTTTATAGCTTTTGCTACTGGAGCATTTTAGTAACATTGAGGGATTGGTTAAGGGCATTAGATTTAGGAAAATGACCTTTGTTAGGATTTTTCTCAAGTATAATAACTTGCGCTATGATGGGGAAATCCCATAGTAGCAGCATTTCCAGGCAGGGTGTTTCTTAGAAACCATCAGCAAAATTCTTAATGCTACAAGAATGACAAAACTGAGAGTTAAAAAGTATATGTGAGTTTTCTTTCGCTGCTGTAAACAAATTACCAAAAACATATTGGTTAAACAACACAAATTTTGTGTTAACACAACACAAAATCTTACAGTTCTAGGGGACAGAAGTCTAAAAATGAGTTTCACTGGGCTAAAATCAAAGTGTCTGCCAGGCTTAGTTCTTTTCTGGAGGCTCTAAGGAAGTATCTGTTTCCTTCCCTTTTCCATGTTTTAGAGGCTGTCCACATTCTTTGATTCAATGTTCCACATCAATGACATCTGTGTCTGTAGTCACATCTTCTATCTGATTTTGGCACTCCTGTCTACCTCTTATATTGTGCCCACCCAGATAATCCAGAATAATCTCTTCATCTCAAGATTCTTAATTTAATCACACCTTCAAAGTTGCTTCTGTAATGTAAAGTTATATATCTGTAGATTCTTGGGATTAAGATGTGGACATCTTTGGTGGAAGAGGTGTTATTTTACCTTCTGCAGAATAATTGCAAATAGCTAGAAAAAGTTTTAAAAAGCTAAAACAATATATTTTCAAATATATTTTTGTTTTCTCCTTTTAGTTTTCAATGAAAAGGTTTTTTCTTTCTTTTTTTTTGTTGGATTCTCTTCTCAAATTAGTACAGAAAAGAGATTGTTGGATCCTCTTCTCAGAAGTTACTGTAAAATGTTTTCCGTATATTCCAATACTATAATATTATCTAACATTTTTATTTTTCTTTATTTCTCAAAAGTAATTAACAGTATAGAAAGATCTCACAAAGAAATTTTCTATCAGTTTAATTCTTGCCAATTTTTTATACGCATTTGTTCATTTCTTAAATTCATCCCTCAGAGAAAGAAGTTTAAAGATGACTAAATACAATAGTTATGATACTTATTTAGAATCAGCCAAGCCAAAAATATTATTATTTCTGCCTCCCTCTTTCTCCCTCTCCATCTACCCTTCTCTCTTGCAAAAAGGAGTTAGAGGTTTTCAGGAAATGAAACATTAAGATAACAGAAAATATGAGCTAAGGAAACTAAAATCTAAAATTTCTGCTGGAGAAGAATGCTGGGATTCTTCAAAAAGGTGTACTTTTATTACAAGAGAGACTAAAGAGGAACAAGGCACCTAAAGAAAGGAAACATTGATCTAGAGTTAATAGTTTCGAGAAAGAGATTTCAATTATAACATTTTCCTGGACTGTATGAGGATCCCAGATCTTGCAGCTCTTGCAGCATGGGATGGTTACAAGACAGACTAAACAAAATAATAAAACACAACAAAAACAAACTCATGAGTGAATCAAATCAAGTTCTACTAAGATTGGGAAAGCAACTCCAAAGGTTTTCCACCAGAAAGTGAGTTTAGTTGATTCATATTTGTATATCTATACAGGACACATTTTTTCCTAATAATGAGGGCTGGAAGTTAAATTCTGATTATCTTTATGATAATAAATAACCTAGAGTTGAAAGAATACTCTATTGCAATCAAAAGGCAAGAAATTTAGTTCACTTGTTGCCTGTGTTGTTGTGAGCAAATCTGATAACGCACATGAGCTTCAGTATTTCTTATCTACAAAATGGGGATAAAAGTCTTTACATAACCCCACTGGAATGTTCAATTCAACTCGTGACTGTGGTTGTTATTATTTCGCATTCTGGGTCATTCAACTAGTCCATGAGGTCATCTGATTAGTCTTCTTGATGCATTAATGTGCCTTGGTTATGCACTTTTTATAGCTATAAAAATTTTAAAATAGAAATATATTTCTTTGATTCTAAAGAAACATTGCTTTTTAGTTACAAGGAAAGGGTACAACTGCAACCACTGCGTGACTGAATGCCTTTCCTACACAGAGGCAATGATGTTTGAGGAATTTGATTGATGTAGATACCATAATAAGAGGTACATTTAAAACAATCCAAAAATAATCATATTTGTTAGTTAAGTAAAGCAATGATGAGATAAATTTTACCCTTTCTCAGAGATAGTAGTAATATCTACAAAAATTGAATGATAGAAATGTACTTATGAAACAAAGCCATTTTCTGCAGTTTGTCAATCAAAATGAATAATCTTAGAGTCTCATTTTCAATTAGATTATTTTAATATTTAACTATCTAAAATGCCCCAATCATATTCTTTAGAAAATGGTTAGACTAGAATACTATAGTTCTAGTGATGACATTTTATTATGACAAAAATGACTTCATTAATTGATGATCATATATCAACCCATAAAATAAGTAGATAAAAGATATAAAAAGTTTTCCAGACTAAGATAGTATAAAATTATTTGAATTTGGGGGATTTTTTTCAGAAGTAAACCCTTTATAATCCTTTTATTCTTACAAAAATGTGTAAATTTCTTTGTTATAAATTCAACTGCATTAATTAGCCTGTGAATATCTTTTTTAAGATCTGAATATGTTGGCAATATATTGATATTATCCCATATTCAACCATTGGGATATAATAAAAATGATAAATATAATGCATTTGTAACATGCCATAAGATACGGCACACATTATAGTAAGGTTTGTGTTTTTATCCCAGATGTTCCCATTTATGGCTTTAGATTTATTTTAGAACATGTAGATTTTTAAAAAATGCATTCATGACTTCCCAGATATTTCAGATATGACCTTTTAAAGAAGTCAGTCTTGTTTCTCCTTTACTCTCTGCATCCTTGAAAGAACATTCACAACTTCATAAAGAAAATGATATCAAAAGGTCACTAAACTGAGGATGAAAAATAGTGCATTTAAGCATTACATGAGAGCTTTGTTTTAACTTGAAAATAACTATGAAATTTAAAACATTATCTAAATACAATTGTTGATTTCTGAAGCTAAACATCTTTTGCTTTATAACAGTCTTCTTAATAAATATTAATATTTAAACTCTAATGCAATCAGATAAACTTATTAAAAATAGAAATTTAAGATATTTCACTGAATCTAGCTTGAGTAATTAACTGGGATGTTTCCCCATTTACAGGAAACTGTTGAATTGTAGGGGACTTTAAGCTTCTAAAAAGCATAAAACCATAATATTAAGTTATTTAATTATAGCTATAAGCTCTACATATGAATATGTTTGATAATATCAAGATGCAATATTGTTATACTGGGATAATTCATTCTTATTAAAGAAAGAATATATCTTTCATTTATTCAACTGGTTTGTTGAATTGGAAAGGATAGTTCTTCATCTCATTATTTCTTCAAGAGATAGCAAACAGTCAATTTGAATTTTAATTTTTGCCTTTTTAAAAAATTTTATTTAAGTGGATTTAGGGAGAACAGGTGGATTACTGTTACATGGATGAATTGCATAGTGGAGAAGTCTAGACTTTTAATATACCTGTCACCTGGATAGCGTACATTGTACCCAATAGGTAATTTTTCATCCTGCAACCCTTTACACCTCCCTCTTCTGAAAATAATAAGCAATCGAATATTTCCCTAAGTTTTTAAAACTAATCTTGGAGACTCACTTGAGTTTTCATGATATCTTACATATTATAAAATTGAATATGATAATATATTCTAAGCATATAACATAGTTTTTCCCACATACTATTCACTCAGTAAACAAAAAGGAATAAAAAGTGTATTATCCAAAAACCTAGTAGGGCTAGATGTGTTTCAGAATCTCAGTATTTTAGATTTAGAAAAGTAATATGGTACCTTATTTATTAGTTGACACACCCCCAGGGGCCCAAGACAGCATCTCATAGGCTAACACATTAATATATCGGCATCAAAGCATATGCATATTTATTCTAAATGGAATAAGGAAAGACTAGGGACAGCCTTACTTCATCTCATGTATGATTTTGCCACCTGAGTTTGTTCCAAATTAAAAAAAAAACTCTGTTTTTCATAGCTTTTTGGATTTTGGAATTGCAGATAAGGAGTTGAGGACAGGTTATATGAAAATTGAAATTCAATTGGACTAGGAAAATACAGTTATATCTGTATCAAAGCACTGAATGTGTAGTTTTGGAAATAGGACACAGTAATAATTATTTAATTAAGCATTACTTACCTGATAGTGTAATATGCACGAACTTCAAATAAGCATTTTTAAAAATGTGCAAAAAATTCAGTGGCATCAGGGGGAGAATAGAGTTTAGTGTCAGGATGGAGTTTCCTACATGTAATTAGGAGTTGGGAGGCCACCATGTTCAGTCTCAGTCCTCTCATCTTCTGATCAGGTTCATCCTTCACATTCATCTCATCAGTCATCACCCAGGTATAGATGTCATATGAATTATGTTCACAGCCCTTACCTCACTTCTGAGTTCCAGACACGTATATCTAGCTACCTACTTCACATCCCCTCCTGGACACCCGTGCAGTGTCAAAAACGTAATGTGTTCAAAACCAAATCCATGATTCCCTGCGCTCCCCCAAACCCCTGTCTTTACAGGAAAGGACGTCGCTATCCATTCGGTTAGTTGAGCCAGGAGCTCAGGTGTCGTCCCTTAATTTATTTCTAAACATCTCTTCAGCTACTTGTCTCCACATGACCACTTCACCCTCATGATGTGACCCTAGCTCAACCCTTTTTTCTTTCTTGTACTTCCTTATTTACCCTTTAAAATTCATCCAACAGAACTTCTACTGCTTCGTACCTTATGATAGGAAAATAAGACAGCTTTATATACCTAAAAGATTCCATGATCTGGTCCTACTTGCCTCTGCAACCTCAGAATATGCCATATTTACTCTGCTCTAGCCCATTGTTTCCTTTCAGTGCATTTTTCTCACCTTGCTTCCTTTCACCACAGGGTCTTTGCACATACTGCACCATCTCCCTGAAATGCTTTTTCCTGTACTCTTCTAGTTACTTCCAGTTCATCTACCAGATCTAGTCCTGTTATCCCTTCCTCAGGGAAGTCTTCCCTGCCCTCTGTCTAGATAATATCCTTTTTCTACATGCTCATAATCATGAGTATCTCTCCTTCCTATCACTTATAGCACTAGAAATTTTATAGTATTTGTGTAATCATTTGATTAAAATCTGTCTCTTTTACCTGTCCGTAAACTAACAACATGAGGAGAGGGACGATGTTTGACTTTGCTCACCATTGTTGCCTATCCATGTGCCTGTTGTATACACGAACACACCTATTTGTTAAGTGACTCAATCAGTGAAATTAGTAGCAAAAACTGACTTTCACTTGAATAATTGTTCCAATTTTATCTAGGTCTTTTGACTAGATTTTATGACTCCTTTTACTTTCATAGAGTTTGTCACATTGTGTTATAATTATGTGTTTAAATATTTATCTCCCCTAATAGACTATGAAGTCTTTGAAGATTGGGTTATATCTGTTTTGTCATCATTATGTCCCCAGAGCCTATTACGGTAGCATAAAACTTGATGTGTCGTAGGCACTCAAAAATATTTGCAGAATTAATGAATGCTATACTTATGAATGTAATGTCAAATATAATTTAAAGTATCATGGCTTAAATTTTCTGAACGTTTCATATTAACTTGTTTTGGTTATCAACGATGTGACCAATTGACTTTAGTGTGTGCTTGGATATTGTACTGTTTTGAAGCCAAAACAAAATGGTCTGTCCCTGATGTGAATCTTGATTAATGTTTATGGCTGAAAAATTTTTGAGTACACATACTTTTAAAAAACAGATCAAATAATACCACAGTTATTGCTGGTATTTGCTTTATTTCTTTTAAAAGCATAAAATGGTAATTTTACTGAAAAACTAATATAAGCAAAACAAATCAACACATGTTTAAAAGGAGCTAGACGGATTTGTAAGGGAAGCTTAGACTTTATAATCTTAAATACAAGTGCTCATCAAGTATGAGAATTTTACTGCTCTTACACCATTGAATTAGGAAAACTCTGCTTAATAATATTCATGTCTTTTTGAAATCTTTTAAGAGTGAATCTTTCCTCAAAGGCACACCACTGGAATTATTCAAATTCAATTGATTGGGACTAAAGGAATATGTTACGATCACATTTTATATTATTATCCATTAAATAGCTTTGGATTATATAATACTCAATTGAAATATGCTGACAGTTATTCAAAAACCTAAGTAAAACTTTTGATGAACTGGGCCCTACTTTAGTTTGGTAGTTATATCTCAATCAGACAAGCTCAACTGTATAATTTTAGTTTTAGTCAAGATGAGATTTATAGGAATATCATATCCACAGACTGCTGTGAGGAAAGTAAGATTTGAAGAAATGAGTTATTAATCTTTACTGCAGAACATTAACAAATGTCATGTGGCTTTTATGAGTTGGTACCTAGGAGGTAGTAGATTCATAAGCCCCCCAAAATAGATTTCCTCTTACATACCTCTGATACCAGGAACATAATTAATAGTTACCTATTACTCACTTGTGAAGTTCAAACTTTTACTTCATTTATTAAATTCAAGCTTAGTATAAAATTAACAAAATTAAATAAGTGTTGTCATATTATAGTGAATGGGATTGTCTGTCTTGCTTTTTAATATGTGTGTGTGCAGGCACTCACGCGTGTGTTTATTTGGTGATGCTGTGTTTTTATTTACTATCATCAAGTAATATATTTAGAATAAATATATTTATGGCAGTAGATATTTCTGTTCCTGTTCTTGCTGATAATCTAAATAGGCCTAATAAGTACGTGCTTATGTTTTCCAGGTAATTTGATTGGGTAGTCAAAGTAGTGGTGATAAAAAGTCTTATTGTTGAGATAATTGCTTGTGTGATGTTTGCCATCACATTGTAGTTTTGAGTTTCAAAAGGCCAGTACCCAGAAACTGATTCATCTCCTCCCAGGTTCTTTGCTTTCAGTTTAGATAAGTGGTCTCCAGGTGGATGGTGACATACGGGTCACAACCTTGCTTTCTGGAGAGGAATGGCTTTCCCTTGGGACTGGCTTTAACAAAGCACAAACTCTCATTAAATGTTTGCTGAGTGAATGTTGAAAGAATTAGCTGAGGGCTTTTACCATTATCTAATGCTGTCTCTACAGAAAGATAACATTTTTAAAGAAACAAAAATAAATATAAGCCTACATAAATACCAATTAGGTTTAAAAGCCTTTGTATGATGGAGAGCAATGTTTAAGGAGATAATCCTACAACATACAAGTAGATGATCTTATAAAATAGAGAATCATGGAATTGTTGATGTCCTTCAAAAATTTTTGGTACAACTACCCATTAGTTTCTTAAATCTCCTTGTGCAATATACTCTCCTTGTTATTATCCACTTGGTAGGATCTGAAGGCCATAGAAGAACTAGGTCTAAAGACTACAATGTAGCACCCTGGAAAGTAAATTGGGGGCATAAACTCACATATCTGGGAGCATAATTTGAAAACCACAATGTGAAAACAAGCATATCTCCATGTGGGGACATAGAGAGTCCTTCTAGTCAGCACTGCTTGGCCTGTCCACATTATTTTCTGCCTACTTACCAGGAGATTTCTAAATCCAAATGCAAATATGTCACTTAACTCAATAACATTTAGTTAATCTTAATTACTCTCTAATTAAATATTTGGTGATTTGTAGAGTTGTATCCTCCCGAGACTGAGGGATTTTAAATCAGATACTATATGACCTAAATCATCTTCTACTGTTGTTTTAACTGCTATTGTCAAGAATGATATCCGACTTTTTTCTATGGCCATAGGCTACTTTCTCATGGATCTCCATCAGTTCTTCCAGTAATCAGAATTTCTGTATCAAGTCTAGTATAAAATCAGAAATAGAAAAAGGAAAAGAGCTAAAACAACAGATACATATGTTTTGTATATGTGGTATTGATTTCCCAATGATTATGTTTTCTACAACCAAGAGATAATTTTTTCTCTTCTTGGCCAACAATTCTCTTTAGCTCATTGTACTTTCAGGAGTTTGTATGATTTTAATTTTTTAAAAATACTTTTGTTTACTCACTAAGCACATTGCCCCTGGTTCTCTTATTAATGGATCTAAGCATTATTTTAATAATAGTCTTTACAGAGGTTTTAGGTTCATAGCAAAATTGAGCAGAAGGTGCAGAGATTTACCACATACTGCCTGCCCCACAAATGCATAGCCTCACGTTTGTTACCATTGATGAACTTACATTGACACCTCATTATCACCCAAAGTCCATAGTTTATGTTGGAGTTCACTCTTAATGTACATTCTATGGGTTTGGACAAATGCATAATGATATGTATCTCTCTTTATAGTATGATACAGAATACTTTCACTGTCTTGAAAATCCTCTGTGCTCCACATACTCATCCCTCCCTCCTCACAACCCATGGCAAATACTTACCTTTGTACTGTCTCCATAGTTTTGCTTTTCCCAGAATTTCATATAGTTGGAATCAGAGAGTATGTAGACTTTTCAGATTGGCTTTTTTCAGTTAGTACTAATAATACACAGTTAGGTTTCCTCCATGTCTTTTTATGGCTTGATAGCTGATTTATTTTTATTGTTGAATAATGTTCCATTGTCTGGTTGGATTACAGTTTATTTACTTACTGAAGGACATCTTGAATGCTTTCAAGTTTTGTCAATTATGAATAAAACTGCTATAAACATCCATGTACAGGTTTTTGGGTGAACTTAAGTTTTCAATTCATTAGAGTAAATACCAATTGCTGGATCATATCGTACAAGTATGTTTAGTTTTTGTAAAAAAACTGCCAAACGTCTTCTAAAATGGGTATAGCATTTTGCATCCCCTCCAGCAGTGAATGAGTTTCTGTTGTTCCACATCCTTGCTGGTGTCTGGTGTTGTCAGTGTTCTAGATTGTGGACATTCTAATAGTGTGTGCTGATATGTTATTGTTGTTTTAATTTGCATTTTCTTGATGACATATGATGCGGAACATCTTTTCATATGCTTATTTGCCTACTATATATCTTCTTTGGTGAGATATCTGGTAAGGTCTTTGGCCCATTTTTTTTTTTTGAGACAGAGTCTCTCGCTTTGCTGCCTGGGCTAAAGAGAGTGCTGTGGCATCAGCCTAGCTAACAGCAACCTCAAGCTCCTGGGCTCAAGCAATCCTTTCTGCCTCAGCCTCCCGAGTAGCTGGGACTATAGGCATGTGCCACTATGCCCGGCTAATATTTTTCTATATAGTTTTAGTTGTCCAAATCATTTCTTTCTATTTTTTAGTAGAGACAGAATCTCACTCTTGCTCAGGCTGGTCTCGAACTCCTGACCTTGAGCAATCCACCCGCCTCGGCCTCCCAGAGTGCTAGGATTACAGGCGTGAGCCACCGCGCCCGGCCCTTTGGCCCATTTTTTAGTCACATTTTTTGCTTTTATACTGTTGAGTTTTAAGAGGTCTTCATGTATTGAACAGTAGTTCTTTATCAGATATGTCTTTTGCAAATATTTTGTCCTATCCTGTGGCTTGTCTTTTTAAGCTCTTCATAGTGTCTTTTTCAGAGGAGAAAATTTTAATTTTAATGAGATCCAGTTCATTAATTCTTTTTATAATTGATTGTGCCTTTAGTGTTGTATCAAAAAAGTCATCACCATACCGAAGGTCATCTAGGTTTTTGCCTATTTTATCTTCTAGAAGTTTCATAGTTTTGTATTTTACATTTATGTCAGTGATCCATTTTGAGTTAATTTTTGTGAAGGATATAGGGTCTGTGTTTAGATTCATTTTTTTTGTCTGTTGATGTCCAGTCGTTCCAGTACCAGTCGTTGAAAAGACTGTCTTTTGGCTAATGTATTGCCTTCCTCCTTTGTCAAATATCAGTTGATTATATTTATGTGGGTCTGTTTATGAATTTTCTATTTTGTTCCATTAGTATATTTGTCTATTCTTTTGCTAAGACCATACTGCCTTGATTACAGTAGTTATATAGTAAGTTTTGAAGTTGGGTAGTGTCAGCCTTCCAACTTTGTTCTTCAAAATTGTGTGAGCTATTTTGAGTCTCTCCTCTTTATATAAACATTAAAATTAGTTCGTTGATATCCAAAAAACAACTCGCTAGGATTTTTATTGGATTTCACTGAATCTATCAATCAAGTTGGGAAAAATGGACAACTTGACAATATTGAGTCTTTCTATTCAATGACCATAAAATATCTCTCCATTTATTTCATTCTTTGATTTCTTTCATCAGAGTTTTGTAATTTTCTTCAGACACATTGTATTATATTCATACCTAGTACTTTATTTTTTGAAGTGCTAGCATAAATTACAATGTGTTTTTAATTTGAAACTCCACTTGTTTACTGCGAGTATATAGGAAAATAATTGACTTTTGCATATTAACCTCATATCCTGCAACCTTGCTATAATTACTTATTAATTCCAGGAAGATTTTTTGCCAATTCTTTTGAATTTTCTACATAGACTATCATGTCATCTGTGAACAAAGAAAATTTTATTTCTTCTTTTCCAATTTGTATTCTTTTTACTTTCTTTTCTTATCTTATTGCATTAGATAAAACTTCCAGTACCATGTTAAAAAGGAGTGGTAGTGGGAGGGAACATCCTTGCTTTATTCATGCTAACTACAGATTTTTTTGTGAATATTCTTTATAAAGATGAGGAAGATCCCCTCTATTCCTAGTTTACTAGGGATGTTTAATTTTGTTGAATGCTTTTTCTGCATCTACTTATAAGATCATGTGATTTTTCTTCCTTAGTCTGTTGATGTGATGGATTACATTAATTGATTTTTAATTGATTAATTCAATTTATTTAGTATTGTTTATTAAAATTATTTATTTCTTTTTTGTGTGAATTTTGGCAGATTATGTCTTTCAAGGAATTCGTCCATTTCATCCAGGTTATAAAATTAGAGGGCATAGGATTGTTCATAATATTCATTTATTAACCCTTTAATGTCCATTAGAACTGTAGCGATGCCCTCTTCTAGTGTATTTCCAAAGCTCTCTGTGATCGCCATAGTACTCATACACTGTACTCTAAAGATTCATTCTTTCATACCTTCATTGGACACATGTGAACACATATTTTTAAGTGTCTGTTATTTGTCATTCTCTGGGCTTTGTACAGGAAGTGTGGCAACTGAGCAGCTAGCAAGATAAATATAGTTCTCACCTTTGAAGAGCTCATTTTTTCCTCACTGTCTAGCTTGTGACTAGACTGTACACCGGTAGAGGGCAGACACTGTGGTAATCTCCCTTCTACCCTCCACTTAGTGCTCATGCATGTTTGAGTCTCTAAAACTATTTCTTGAATAATTGTATAAATGAACAATGGCAACCAATAATTTCATTTACTTCATCTCACAAAATACTGGGACATTGAGTGAAAGCAATTCAATAGATCATTTTTTGTTTTTACATCCCAGGCAATTTAAAAGTATTTTAAAATTGGTGGTACATGGATAAACTCATGTTTTATAGCAAGTTGTCCCCTTCTTCTGGAATCAGTCCACGATTGGAAAAGTCAGAGATTTTTCTAAGCTGTAGTGTAATCCTTGAATCTTCCCATACTTCACTAAGCTTTTAGTCTCTTCTGCTTAGTTTATAGATGTATAGATAAGGTCTAAGACAGTCCTCACTTTTGCCTGCTAAAACTTTGTAATTCCTTATAAAGAACCAATAATTTGGATAGAATTGGAGTTGGGCCCATAGTATATTTTATTCTGGCTCTGAATAGAGTGGTCTGAAGAGGAGATGATAATCTTGCTTTGAGAAAGGAAAAGCATTTGTGAGTTCATTTCCATGATTAAAATTTGTAACTATCTTCCAAATTCTTTTTTGTTTCATATTGATCTTTTTGGTTTGAGATTTCCTTTTCTTTACCCTTTGTATAGGGCCATCTCTCTCTCTAACACCTGACTTAAAATCACTGTCTCTTCCAATGTGTTTTTAAAAGTCACTGTTTTTTGTAGAATTTTAAATTCATTGCACATATTACTGAGCTTTTCCTTTATGCTCCAATCATTTCAGTGATTTACTCAGGAGCCAATATTGTAGCACTTAGGAAGGCAGGCTCTATATTCCAGTTCTGTCACTCACTAGCTAAATGATATTAATAATAGACATATCATTTAAACTCTCTAAATCTCGGTGGCTTCATCTATGTGGTGCAATGGGGATATTAATGATACCTATCTCCTAAGATTATACCAAGATTTGAATAAAATAATGTATGCAAATTGCTTAGCACAAAGTCTTGTACCTATTGCTTATTATTATTAGCATTATTGTTATCGTTGCTATAGTTGATATTAATACTGCCCAATAGATTGTAAATGCCTAAAACCCTGGGATCTCTTGTATGACTTCCTTTCCACTCTTGATATAGAACAAGAGTTAAGTGCTCCAATAAAGGCTTTTAGAGTCAACAGATGAAAAGTAAAAAAATGAATTAGTTAATCCATGTTGTAAATTCTAATTCAACATACTTTTCTTAGAACAAGAAATATTTCCCATCTGTAGACATACAACGTCCTTAAGCATTCAGTTATACCCTGTGAAAGATGTTCAGATTTGTGAAACTGAAAGTGTTCCTTATAATGTATATTTTGTAAATGTGTACAGATTAAGAAGGATTAACTTAAAACAGTAGGATAATCTAAATAGCTACCCTAAAAAAATACCACTGGCATTTTAATGAAATGTTATTTTACAACTTTAAAGCTCATAGCAATATAATTAGTAATATGTGTAATCTTTATTACCAATCTTAATCTTTTTTATATGACTGAAAAATTATTTTATGGTAGTACAATTAAAATAATGCTAAAAATGTCAGCATAACAGAATTAAACTAAAGTAACTACCACAATATTGTACCCCAAACCAACTAATTTAAATGCAAAACACTTTGTAAAGGCTATTTATCTGGGCTAATGCATGTTAAGGGATTTAAGGAGTAGTTTGTGTAACTGAAATAAAAGGAAAACTAAGCACTGTACAGCAATCTTTACTATTGTTTAACATTAGGGAAATATTAAATAGGTTTATATACAGGCCACTTGAGGAAAATGTATTAGAAGCCACATCTCAGCATAGTAAATATAAAGACACTGGCAGGCAATACTACATTCATAGGCTTCTAGAGGGAAGTCTTGAAATGCTTAAAATTGTCCTTATGCAAATGGTATATGGTGTAACATTAACTATCATAACTAGACTGAAGATGCACAGAATTTTAAAAGCATGTTTTGAAAAAGGGATTTTGTACTGGACAGTTATTGTTTAGTTGACACGTGAAAATAGTTTAATTTTTTTTGAGTGTTTCTTTCAGTCAATTCATAACAATGACTTTACCAATTTATTTCATTATAAGGTGAAAATATGGAAGGGTTTAAGGGTAAGATTTTTAAAAACTAAAACTAGGCTCAGTATAGAAAATCTGGAAAATATAGAAAAGTAGAAAAAAAATCACCTAGATTTTCACCCCCTATGGAGTATCACATTTAATATTTAGTGCATCTATTGCTAGTTTCTGTTCCCTCATAAGTAGTTTTTAAATTTTCTTAATAAAAAAGTTTTTTATGGACACTGACCCCAGTGGTCAGTAATTACCATCTGGTCTTGTAATTACCACAGTCATATTAATAATAATAAACAATATTGTCAATATAAAAAATGTTTTGATTATATTCCATAGAATATTTATGTATAATGTAAAGAAATTCAAGGAAATATATTATATAAAAATTATTTATAAGAGTGAATCAGCCATATCATTATTGTTATTGTGTTATTTTAGTTCTTTCTTTTATAGACCCTCAAAAAGTATTGCTGCTTATATATTTATTCTTAATTTTCAGGGCTATTCATTTTAAAAACATGGTTAGCATTTAAAATATTTTGGTAAAATTTAAATTACTTCTTAAAAATCATAATCCATTGAAACCATATGCAACTTACGATAGAAGCACAGATGGCAGATTTGAGAGAAACTAAATGTTATAGTTTGTTTATTGTCATAATTCAATAGTTGAATGAACTCTGATTTTACAGATGTTGCTTCACGTTGTAATTGTTGGATTTCAATTTTGTAGGTCCCAGAACACCTGGAAAGTCCTGCAAGGCCTCAGCTACAGAAAGCCCAGAGACAGCAAGTAAATTCTTTCATGACGCTTGATCACCAGATCATCAGCCAGACTCTCAAACGGTCACAACCTCCAAGCACTGCACTCCTGGCACAGCATGGACACACAACTCCGGGCAATGATGCTGGCCCCACAGGAAACCCACTCACCAAGTTACTAACTCTTGAGAAAGAAGATGACAATGCAGAATGGCATGTATGTCTAATGACTGGTTATGAAAATATATCATCAGTTTTGAAAAAAACACTATTAAAGAAATTGAAGTCAACATTTTTACAGTAAACATTCTACTTGCAAATTCACTTAACAAAAGAAATGTGTTTTTTTAAAATTAATTATCATTAACTATATATAAAATTATGCATAATAAATTATAACAACTTTTAATACTCAATTATGTATCAATGTGAATCAAAGTAGGCACTAAGCAATATGTGTTTAGAAGATTTAGCACTAATTGTAAAGGTTTTCTGATAACTTTAGTTGAAATATCTATCAATAATTGTATCATCTTAAATATCCACTAAAACAAAACAGGCAGAAGTTGTTTTAACAGGAGTAAATTTGTGCTATAGAAATATTTATTAGAATAAGACTATAATCTTATTGCACTTAATATTTTATGGAATTATATCCAAATTTATTTTACTTTTGATTTCCTATACATTCATTTCTGTTTTCAACAAATATTTGGCTGCCCTTTACTGAATGACAGGAATTTAGAGATGCTGAGGATACAAAATAAGTAAAAGTGTCTAGATTCATGTAGTTTACATTTATTTTGACTTGCTCGTGTGAATCTTCAAAAAATGTTGAAGAATGAATAGAACCAGAAAACAACTGGAACTGATATAAAGACTTCCTTTAATATCTCAATTTAGAAAAACTACATTAATAACAGAGCATTCTTTTCTTTTCTTTTTCATTTTTTTTCCCATTAGATTTGTTAGAGCCATGGTCCTATGATCTTCCAAGTTTAATCTTGTAATCTATGTTCTTGGTGATTATTGCTGATTTCAGACAGATACTTTCACCTATTAAGTCTATAGCTTTCAGGCATGAAAGGGTAATGCTTAGAATCCCGTTATTTGAATTTCAAATGACAGAGAAGATTTTATTTTATTTTTTTAAATAAATTTTTAAATCTTTTAATCCAGAAAAGATAAAAGGATAAGGATCTGGTATATTGTTAATGAAATATAAAACACCCACAAAATATGACTTGTTGAAATCCAAAACTGAATGTGAATCTCTACATGTATATTTACTGAAACTTTTCAATAGTGGATATATTAAAATTTTTCCGCCAAAAATCGTAGAACCAGATTCTCTATTCTATGAAGATTGTAAAAATATATGTAGATTGAAAATTATCTGTACAATAAATATTAGAACTACACACAATACAAATTATCTTACAACCACCTCTTTCAAATTTCATTTCCTTATGTGGAAGATTGATTTCTAAAGGAAAAAAAAAACAAATCCCAAAGGATATGAATGTGCCAGTCAATTCTAGGTCAAACCTAGAAAATAATCATATTACATATCTTATGAGATATGTTTTCTAAAAAATGAGAATGAATAAGCAACATATATCAGATTTCTGGGTTTTTCTTGGTATATTTTTTATTCCTTAGGCATACATCTTACCTTTGCTTTTATACTAACTTGGTATACATAAAGGAAATTTGCATGTTCTTGTGGTTGTTTAGGTGGTCTCAGTCAAACAGTCCTATGGCTGGGAGGGATTCAAAGTCCCAAGAGGTGCAGTGGCCTGGGGGCAATGTGAACAATGGCTGCAGAAATTTTTTTTTTTTAATTTTTTCAACCACTGTACTTTATGTATACCAAAGTCTCTCCCAACTGTTATTAATGTCCATTTAATCCATTTAATCATGATTAATCCATGTCCATTTAATCATAGTTTTATTCAGTCTGTAATAGTTTTAATCAGAGTGTGGTCTCTTTGAATTTGACTTATCATGGATACATTTTCACGTACTACCATCCACAGATTTGCTATCTTTAATAGCTAGGATGTATCTTGTCCTGTTGCAATTTCCTAATATTTTTTGATTGATTCCAGGAGTCTATGTCTCTATGCAGAAAGTGTACAGTCTTTGGACACAGATAATATAGTATAGATAGTAGAGTGTGGTCTCGATCCTTAACCTTTCTCACACACATTTTACACCTTAAAGAGTTGTTTTGATGCTTGCGTTTTAAAAGTTCCTAACACAGCAGCAAAGTGGGAGCTAAGAAGATAGTGGCTGTTGCCACCTTTTGGTGTTTCTTTCTCCTAAGCCTTGTCCTCCTGCGGCATCAGAGAGCATTTCATCAGTTCAAAGAAGACCCTAGAAATCATAGCTATCACAAGATATATCTGTGAAATAATTCTTAGATTTAGGATTTGGTGATTGAAATTAGAAATAATTTGAAGATTAAAGGTCTATGAGACAAAGAAATAATAACATCAAAAGAAACATTTTATAACATGCATTTTTCTGAGATAAAATCCAAATTTGTACTCATAGCAATAGGACCCTTCCACACTTAACCCTTGCACCTGGCCCAGACTTATCACTTAGCATCCCCGCGGAACTCTGTGCGTTAGCCATATAGGTTCACCAGTGGTTCTCATGGTGGCCCGATTCTCCTCCTTATATCCCTTATTTACCTCCTACTCATTCAATCTCCACCATTTGTCAGGATAATTCCAACTCACCCTTTGAAATTCATTTCAAGTTTCATTATTTGTTTCTTTATTCAGAGGAACTGTCATTGCCACATGCTCAAGGAACTAACTGCACACCATTTATGATCTGTACTGTCTGGGAACTTCAAGTTGAGGAGGAGAGAAAAAATATTAACAAATAATTATATTATGTAGAAAGATTGGTGGGAGCGGGGTGACATAATCAGAGTTGATTCTATATTACTCTGTCAACTATGTAGCGGAAGAAGTCTGGAGGCACGAAGGGAGACCAGTTGACAATCTATTTCTATTGTGCAGCAAGAGATAATGAAGCTCTCCATTAAAACATGTTAGAGCTGAAGTATATGTGAGATCACCACGTGGAGATGTTGGTGACAGTTAGATATCTAAATCTACCTTGAGGAGGAAGAATCTGGACTGGAGGAAGAAATTTGAGAGTAATCATCATGTAGATGGTACTTGATATCTTGGATGAGAAAGAGATTCCCTGGAGAACTTGAATGCAATGAGGAGAGTGGTAACTAAAGATGGGATTCAGGAGATAGCCAAAATTTAAGGGTGGTTAGGAGAGAGGACCCAAAAAAAGTAAAGTAGAAAGATAACATGGAAAATACAATGTCACTGAAGCCAAAGAAGTAGTTAGTTTAAAGGAGGGAATGATCCACTCATCCAAAGTAACAGATGAGTCCAGTAAAATAAGAACTGATAAATATCTGTTAATGTTAAATTTAGCAGCCAATGAAAATACCAACAAAAGGAGTGTCAGTAAGATGGTGGGCACAAGGTATTCCACCTTGAATTCAGAGTTAATAGAAGGTAGAGAGTTTGACCACCTGGGATGTTTGGGATGATTGGGCAGAAAGATAATAGGGCAAAGGCATAAAAGGTCATAAAATAAAAATTGTTCGGATGATCTGCCACAGGGTCTATATTAAATCTAAAAGAAAGGCTGCATTTGATGAATAAGATAGTGGGTTTAATATTTCAGAAATGGAACAGTTTAGATGATGACAAGACACAAGGAATGGCTTGAGGATAGGTAAAGAGAAGTCTAAATTTAGGTTTATGTGTGAACTTTCAGATTTTGAGAGTGGTGAGCTAACATATTCAACTACAGTGTTGATTTGTTTTTCCTAGCATTCTGACAGTTGTTGCTATACATATGTATTCATGATCACTTGGTATTATTTTTCTTTTAAATTTTTACCTTGAATTTTATATTGCCTGCTATTAAAATCACTGTTGTGGCTTTCCTTTGGTCATATTTATGGTACTTTTCTCAATTTGTTTCAGCTTTATCTATTATTTTATTTTAAATGTGTCTCTTATAGATAAAATGTTATAATACTTTTAAAAAATTCAATTTGAGAGTTCGAGAGATAATTTCTTGATCAGTATATTAACTCGGTTATATTCATGTATTACTTTACTATTAGGATTAATGATTATCTTTGTTCATGTTTTTAAGTTGCTATACTTTCTATTTCTTTATTTGCCATCTTTTTTCTATCTTCCATTGAAGTTCATCTTTTTCTCTTTTTTCCAGTTTGTTACTATTTTAACACACTTCTATTATTACTTACTTAAAATGTTACTCCTAATATTTCAAGTCATGTAGTAACTTTTTTTCTATATCAATATCCTTATTTAGCAATATCTATGTCATACCCATAAGTAAAAATCTACCTTAATATGGTCTTATTTCCTTCTTGTTCTCACATATCTTTCTGTTCTGATATTTATGGAATTCATGGATATATACACACACATATGTACACATATCAACAGAAATACATATATAAATATTATATGTATATGTATATATGTTTCTTATTATTTAGCCTACAAAAATTTAACTGTTATTCACTCATTTTTATATTTTGTATTAATTTCATGGTTTTATTTATCTTCTGACTAGAGTACTTCCTGAAAGACCGTTTTTCAAAGATCTTTTTGCTGTAAAACTTCTGAGATTTTATGCCTAAGAAAAGTTCTATTTCACCCATACATTTATAGGATACTTTGTTGGCTATAAATGTCTAGGTTCAAAGTTCCTTACGTTTAATACTTCAAATATCATCCCATTGTCTTCTTGCTCTCAGTGTTGTTGAAAAGTTTGATTCTCGTTCTTTAACCTTTGTCATTCTTTAAAACTGGTTCTTTAAACCATTATTTTTAAATTTCCAAAATTTTATAAATGTTTTCCATTGTCCTTAACCTTATACTTTCCATGTCTATTATCTCCATTTTGATTTTTGTCAAGCAACTTGCTTTTTCTTTCTGTTATTATCTTAATTTATTATTTTGAGGATGTTTATTTTGTTGATTTGCATTTCTTGCTTTGTCTGATCTGTTAATTCTGTTTCATCTCATGTGAAATGGTGTATTTGTTGTCCTTTTTAAAACAGCCACTGGATTCCTAGGTTTTTAATTATGGAGATTCCTGGAAGCTGTGGGATAAGGTTTTTGGAAGCATTTTAGATCTTAATATCAATTAAGATAATAGGGAAACCAAAGTCTTCTATAAATCAGGGGGCAAGATAGTCATGTAGGCAGATGACAGAAATAAGGAATGGTGGTGTTAAAGGCAAAAGCAGGGCCTCCAAAGGAAGAAGAACTTCCACATGTAACAAAAAAAGCTTTCTGGAATAAGAGAAACCTAAGCATGTTTATAGTCAAAAGAGAAGAACTAAAGATAGAAGAGAGTGGGACATTCTTCTTTGCTCAGATCTTTTCACAATTGTTCAGTATAAATTTCTTGACCATTTAATTGTGGAATATGAGTAAAATATCATGAAAAAAATTCGAATCTTATAATAATCAAGAATTACTTCAGAGACGGGACTAAACAAAAGAAACAAAACATACACATCCATCTGTTATGCTATATCCTTTAAAGATCTCTCCATGAATATGGGGTAACATCCAAAGTCCTGATGGCTCGAGGTACTTCATGATAACCACTCTGTAAGTAGCTAATGATTTTCAAGGGACTCTCCCAAGGTACTTTGCCCAGTTGTCACCTGTCAGCCTGTGGAAGCAAACACTAGGAAAAGCAACAGATCAAAGAGTGTCAGGATTATCTCATTTTCAGGTCTAAAATATTCTGGATTGTGATGTGCACATAACCTCAATTTAAATTGTCTAAGAAACTTTTAAAGATTGCTAGAATTTTTCTCTCTGATTCAAAGTGAAGCACTTTTATCATTATGTACAATATTCTAAATGTATTATATTTTGCTAGATGGAGGACGTTATTGAGGATATAATCGGTATGGAATCAAGTTTTAAAGAGGAAGGAACAGACTCTCCTCTGCTAATGCAAAGAACAGTAAGTGTTTCCAGACCAAAGGAAGTCATCGAAACTGAAATAAATAGCTTCTGATGATAAAAAATAAAATAAAATTTGTTTGATTAGTAAATGATGCTTTGTTCTGTACTATTGAAACAGACAAAAGATGAATATTAGAAAATATATGTTGGTGCAGAAAAAAGATTACATAATGTTATTAAGGAAAATTATAGGTCTTATACTAGTATCTATCTATCTAATCTCTATATACGTGCATCTAATTATATATCTAATCTGCTATAGCATTTTCTATGTGTGATTTAATCTTCAGATTTTCTTTTAGAGGCATGGTGTATATGAATACCTTCATAAGGTCATGACTAAATTTTGACTATTTACCATGACTAATAGCTATTAGATTCAGAGGCTCTACACCTTTTTAGAGGAAAGAAAAAGATCTCAGTAATTATAAACATAAATTTACTTCTAAGCCAATAAACAGAGGTTAAAGTTGTATTGTAAATGGGTAGAACAGGCCTCACTCTACTTTAAAGCATATAGAAAGACTTCTATGTTGAAATCAGTACAAATACCTGGAATAATATTCAGTGGAAAGATAATATCTTATCTTCCATTCGACTGCCTTTACCTTCTGATTGTTCATTTATGAATCACAAAAAATGTCATATGTAAAGAGTGGGTAAGTTCTTTTGACATATTTTGAAGTACAATTGTTGGTTTGTTTATTTATGGCCATTTAGATAACATGAGAAAAAAGAATATGAAAATTATAATTGAATTATTACTTTAAACATTTCATTTTAAGAAAGTGAATTCTGACTATATTGAGTATGGCGAACTGTTCATCAATAAATCGATGCGTTGGGCTATGCTATGATGGATGTTTTAAATTTAGGGCCTTAGGAAAAAAATTGGTGAAAGTATCCCTTTTTTCTTTATTAATTCTTAAATAGTCTGTTTAATGAGAGAAGTATCTCTTTCCTCCTTTGGCGTGCAGGACCTTCACATAGAGCAAGTCACTAATACTAACATTACCTGCCAAATACCGGATGAGGTTTAAAATCTGGTTTTGGTTGTAGGGTTTGTTTTTCTTTTTTCTTTTTAGGATGGAGTGACAACTGTTTCTACCTTGTCTCTCTTTAGATTTCAAGTAGGATAGTTATATGAAAGCTGACTAATTCTCTAGATAAATACGTTACTAATGCTAATTTCTCCCTGTCTAATTTCACAGCATGAGGATGCTATTTTCTTAACCAGTATTCAACTTCTGGGTTTGAGGAAATAATATTAATTTCCTGTAATCTTCTTTTCCTTGTACATGGTACTTACTTCATTGAAATTATATACTGAAATATTCTCTTTGTCAAATTATCTACTTGTTTGGTAGAGGCTATGTAGAATGGACTACTCAGTAAAAATTGGTGGTAATGACTATCGTGAATTTGCTTTTGATACACAGAACGTACTGTTAAAAAAATAGGGTATTACTGGCCTACCTGTATTTATATAAGGAAATATCTGCCCCTGGCCAATACATGATCATTGAAAATTCTAGATCCACATATACAACCAAGAAATCCAATTAACCAAATATTTATTAAACATGTATTATGTGCAAAGCATAATACTTGCCCAATACAAAACTATAGGATAAGAGAGACAACGCTTCACATGTCAAGAGTCCACATTGTAGTGGGGCAGCATGATGAGTTGCACCTGAGAGGCAAGGACAGAAAGAATGTGGATCTGTGTCATGTTAGAACACAGGCTCTAATCTAGGCATTGGATGAGTCACTTAACCTTTGCTTTGCTATTTCTATATTATGGGAATAATTAAAAATATTGATCTCTGAGGCTGTTTTTAATTGATGTCTTAGTAGACTACATGTGTATGTTTTAAATGCTAGTCAGAGAGTTGCTCTGCAGCTCGAATGAAGGAGAAACCATGCTACAGTGAGAATTTTTGGAAATCCTTTGGAGAGAGATGATATTTGAAATATAGTTATGAAGTACTATCTAGTTAAGATTTTAAGAGACAGATGTGAAAGCAGAAAAGTAGCAAGTTAAGAGATCTATGTAAGGCAAGAAGTGATAAAAAATGTATAAGAATAGCTGGTAGAATAGAGGCAGAAAACACTGAAGGATTTTTTATAGTTTATGTAGATAAAAATAAAGACTTGTTAGAGTCAGAGAAATGCTTTGAGTAAATATATTAGCTAGTGAACTCTTGGTTGCAGGTGGTATAACCTGACTCGTATGGGGTTTAAGCATGAAAGGGATTTATTGGTTCATGCCATCTAAAAATCCCTGAATAATATTGTATGCGGGCATCCCTTTGTAAATTTGCCTCTGTTTTCTTCAGTGCTAGCTTTATTCTCAGCTGTTGAGCAGACATTGTCATAGCCTATTCCCAGCCACGCACACACTTTTTTCTTGCTAACCTAGATTTTTTCAGACATCCACTCCTTCGCAAGAAAGAGGAAATTTCTGATTAACTTAAACCAATTCTGTTGGCCCCATTTCCCTTGCCAGAAATTGTTTTAAGAATGGACTTGTGCTACAATTCTGGCATATTGAGCAGATCACTGAGACCTGCTAGAAAGTTTTCTTCAATCTATAAAGTAGTTTCAAGAAAGAGAAGGTTTTTGCCTGTCCAGGATGTTACTGGACAATGTAACTTACGGAGCTGCTGTACCAATTTTCTTGCCAAAGGGTAGATAAACTGAGGAGAAACAGAAGAAACAAAGAGATACAAAGAGTCAGGAGATGTTCTACTTACATGTCCCTGGAGAATTATTTGCCTACGGATTTCACATTATGTAATTTTTTCCCTTTATTTTATAAGCTAGTTATGTCAGGATTTTCGAATTCTCACAAACACATGCATTCTAACGAATACATACAGTCAGGGTGGCCAATCTAAGACAAGGAGACCTTCTATTTATCTCTTTGTCCCCGTTAAAGCCCTGGGATAATCACTTTTGGAGTAACTTTTGTCACATCTCTATCTCTAAGCCGGTTTCTCTGGATCTTGGGCCCACCCTAGAGCTGTGTATTGAGCAGTGTCCCTCAGTAAATTATCTAGACTCAAAGTGAGAACCAGGAAAACAGGAGTCATTATCAAAATAAATGTGAGCAGATTTTAGTCAGGCTAAATCAACAGATGTCCATCACGGTAAGCTTCAAAAATGAAGATATTTATCAATAATAATAATTATTAAGCATTCACCTACGATATGACAGAGGCTTTCTAAGTACTTGCATATTTTCTGTAGAAAATCATGTTATAATTTCTGCTGGTGGGAAACTTGGAAGTTGCCGAGGGGGAGCCTGGGCTACTTGTGGTGGTTCCTCAGATTAATCAGGCTGAACGCAGTGCTTCAAGGTGTTCACACATCAATTTAGCCCAGGTATTTTTGATCCAGCAATGAATGGTGAGCGATTAGTCACTGGAATCTGAATAATTAAACCAAAGTTACCACTCAATTTCTATTTGGTCAGGAGAGTTATCCACCTGTCAATTAGTTCTTACTGTAACAACTGCACAGACTGGACTGCAAAGAGCCAAAGTGCAGGAAACGTCCACCCAAGTCAGCCGTGCTCTCGACACTTTAGCCTCTCAGTGTCTCCGCCTCATTAGCATCAATGGTATTTTTCTCCTCCCCCTTTCAACCATCCCCTCACAGGGTCATATCCCAGATCTTGTTATGACCAATTTCTATATATCCTTTACATTTTTACTCCACACTTTTGACCATTGCATTCTATTTTTTCAATGCACGTACTCTAGTGGTTTAGTTTCATTATTGTTCAAGCTTGATGAGACTCCAAAATCAATGGACTGTTTTCAATAACTACTACTTTCCACTCACAGCATTTTAAAAATTTTGTCCTTAATCTCTCTTAGAGTCCTTGGTCCAGTACTATAACCAATTCTCTTGCAAACACTCTTAACAAGTTCCCATTTTCCTTTATTTTACTTTCCTGGCCAAACCCCAATCCCCATTAAAACCATCTCTTATCTTTTGCTACATCTTAACCTGAGCAGATGAATGGGCAGTACCACATTTCTTATGGTACTTACTCCAAATATAGCACCAGAATTTCACAGGAACAATTACCACTGCCAGACAATACAACTGCTATTTCCTGGTAAAATTCCCATTAATTGAGACAACTATTTGATACCCTCTCATCACTCCTCAAGTCTCCAAGATCCATTCTCCACTTTTCAGAGGATTTCCTGTCATGACGTGTTTCAGATAGAAAATATATACAATCAGATTAAAACTTACCCATTGACTTTGCATTGTGAGTTCTATTAATATTAGACCACCTGCAGCGGTTTTCATTTTTATGCTATCCCTTCTATTAATAGAATAATCTTCCTAGCACATGATCTAAAGTCAACCCTAGCTGCTACCACTTGTGTCCAGGATCCCACACATTCTCACTCTTCCAAGGACTTACCTTTCGGACTTACTCTAAATAGCTCCGCCTCTTAGATCATCAGTATATGCTGATCTATTGGATTATAAACATCAGCATTATACTAGTGTTTAATAACACCCACTAAAAACAAACCGAACCAAACCAAACACCTGCCTTTGAACTCATTTGCTTTCTGGCTACCATGTTATTTCATGACTCCTCCACACAAAATGCTCATTGCCTCTGTTTTCTTCCTGCCTCCACTTCCTCATCTCTTATTCTGTCTTCTCCAATAGAGTTTTTGTCCTCACGATTCTAAAAGGGTTTTTAAAACCAACTGATGCAAAAGCCAATAACAAATTTGTCATTCTTACTTGATTTGACTTCTCTGTAGCATTTGACATGGTAGATGACTTCTTTCTTCTTGAGGTACTCTCTGGGATTCTGTGGAACCACATTCTCTGGTTTTCTACTCATTTTATTGGTTCTTTCTCGTCTAGCAGATGTCTAAGTGCGGAAGTGTTCCAAGGCTCAGTCTTCAGCCATTTTTCCTCACATATCTATACACACACTATAGGTGATCTCAACCCATCTCCAGCCTAGATATCGCCCCTATTGCCAGACTCATTGTATCCTGTTGCTTACTTGATATGTTTTGTGGTTCTAACAGACATCTTAAACCTAACATGGCTGAAAAAAAGCTTCCTCCTCCAAAAATCTGCTTTTGGTTGATGTGAAACCAAAGAAAAGGATATCATTTTTGCTCTTCTCTCTCTTGCTTCTGCACCCACATTTATCAGGATATTCTTGTCACCCACATCCAAAATTTCCAGAATCACAGCTTCTTGCCATCATCACCTTCCATCATCTCCTACTACAGCCACAGCCTCTGACTGAGCTTCTTTGCTACTTTTTGCTCCCTTATAGCTGTTCTTCACAGAGCAGCCAGAATAATCTTCCTAAATCAATAAACAGATCCTGTTTCGCCCTGCTTAACATTTTATTAATTCCCTGAAATACTCAGAATATAATCCAGACACCTTATCACAACTTCCTTTTGACTATAGGGCCTGGGCTCAATAGTGTTCTTCCTGCTGCTTGAACATGACAAGCCTATTGCCATCTTAGAACCATGAAACTTCCTTTCCTTTGTTTGGAATGCTTTTGTCCCAGATCTTTTCATCTTTGTCACCTTGTCAGAGAGGCTTTCCAAATTACTCTAGCTAAAACACCCCATACCCTGACTCCCCAAATCAATATTTTATTTTATATATCCTCTGACACATGTAAGTAGAATAGCAGAAATTATTTATTATTGTGTTAACCTATGTATTGTGTGCTTTCACCCCTAGAATTTACACTCCTTGAAGACAGGGATTTTATCACTGTTTTTTTTCACTGCTGTGTCCCTGGAGCCTAGAGCAGTGCCCTGGTCATTATTTTATTCTTAGTACCCAGCAGAGTGCCTAACATAGCACAGATGCTCAGCAAATGCATATTAAATAAATTACCCTGAAATTCTCACATAGTGTTGAAAGTAATTGTTCCCATTATAATTCTTATTTAGGAATATTTTTAATGGATAAAAATCAGCAGAAACAAGGATAAAGACAACAATAATAATAGCTACCATGCATTGGATACTTAAACTAGGTGGCAAGGATTGTGCAAAACCCTTTTTGGGAAAAATTGCATTTAATATTCATAGCAAACCTATGAAATTGGGACTAGAATTACCTATTATCATTTTACAAATGAGGAAAGAAGCATAGAGAAGTTCGGTAACTTCTCTACGCCCAAATTCACACAGTTAAGGAATGTCAGGACAGAGGCTTTAATCCAGTCCTGTATGGAACCAATATGCAATGATCCTCCCACTGTGCTGTGCTAGTAGTCTCAAGAAAGCAGCCATTTCATACAGCTGTAGAATCAAAGCATCTGAAGGGACCTGCAACTGATCTGATCCTCTGCCACATTCTATCTGAATGAGTGTTTAGTCTCTGAGTTTAGATCTGTCTATACTTTCCACCCATTGGTCTTAGTTTCACCCCTTTATTTCAGAGACATGGTTGTTCATAGTAACTCCTTTCTTTTAACATATACAGGTATTTTTCAATCAGGTGTCTGTAAATGCTGGTGGCATTTGAAAATCTAAGTAAACTGTTATAGTTCAAGACCATTTCAGAGACGAGGAATGAGTAAATATTAACAACCCCTTGTGCTTGGTTGGAACTCTAAAGGACTGCATAACATCAATGAACAAACTTCTGTCAATCACAATCTAGACCAGATTAGTCTTAAAGTCCAAAGAAGAACCAAAGTTCACCTTAGTGCAGAAGTTTCTGTGTAGTTTTCCTGCTTATTGTTTCCCAGTTTAAGGAAAAGAGAATGATGAAGGAGAAAGAGAAAACCATTGCTATTGTGAAGGTTATAGACACTTCAAAGTTAAAACTGGTGAGCCAGTACATTTTGGAATTCTTTCAGTGTTTGGAGATGAAACCACCTAAACTACTGAATTTAAACTTTGTAGACTTATAGTCAATAAAACAAGGTATGTAGAAATTGAGCTTTGAAATGCTTAGAATGTAATCTGCTGTATTGCCAAATCTATTTACTTAAAAGATTGTTTTTAGTGTTCCCGACTATAGGAAAAAATTATGACAGTATACTTACTAAAAAGTTATCAAAACTAAAATAATGTTTTGTTGTGACTTTTTTATCAAGGTGAGGGTTTCACACTGTTTGTTGTGGTTTTTTTAATTTAATAATTGTTGTTTTATTAATTTAGCACTAAACAGATTATGTGTACATAAAATGTATGATGTAAAAATATTTATGCTATCATCTTCTGTTTTATATGTATCTTTTCTACTTGCATTACATAAACCAGCTAATGAAGGGCAAGAGATCTCCCACTCCAGCTCAACGCATTATTTTTATTTATTCATAACAGGACAAAAATAATAACAATAATAACACAGTGGGATTTCTTTGTTCAAAGTTTATCATTCAAACCTCATAGCTTTGCTTTAGCAAAGAAAATAAGAGAAAAATAATCAATGGTGTGTGTCCTAAAACCTGGAAAATTTGGTTTATGGCATGTAAATGGATAAACACCCTATAGGAAAGACAATAATCTTTCAAACACCAGTTTTTCATGTGTGCATACATTGTATATTGTATGTGCCCTACAGTGATCCTCTTTATAGCTGCTTTAGCTTCTTTTATGTCTACAATTATTCTAATAGTCTCATGCTCATTTTAGGTTCACAGTGAATGTCTCCACAAAAAAGCAAAATAGAGGATCCAAACAACTCAAAAGTTTCTCTTAAGTTTTCTTGAAACTCACTCTAAGTATGTGATCTTTCTTTCTTTCACACATACATAAGAATTAGGATATTTTTGCCTTTTGATATCTATACTAAGAAATTATCTGGAAGTATTTGTGACTATATATAAGATTTTCTGTCCTTTTTGTATTTATAATGAGGTTATATATATATATACACACACACACACATATACATATATGCACACACACATATATTTCCAAAAATTCTCAGCATTTACATAAATAATCCATTCTCAGGAACATGATGAGTATATGCTGTGGTACCTTCTCTCTTGCTAAGTGAGTAAAAATTAAGAGTGATAAAACAATAATATGAATCAAATTAGAAAAATTATTACAAATTTATTAGTCTTAGAGTATTTGGGTGAAGAGAAAAATAAACCAGGCTGGCATGAGGAAGAGTGTTGGAGAGAGCTTACCGTAAGTAGAGCCTTAGAGGGCAGATTGGATTTTCATGCTTATTGAAGTGGTGAGGACATTTGAGGTATGGAAAATAGCAGTGGCAAAGAGTAAACCTGAGAAAACTATAATCCAATGCCTTCCATCCTTTTTGAGCACTCAAAACACTTAAAAGTGTTAAAGGCAAGGGCCCTTTCACACTGGGGTAAGGTAATTAAGAATCCAGCCTTTCTGTCAGGCAGGCCTGAGTTTGAATCCAAGCCCTCTCTGTATTTATTTATAAAGCTATATAATCTTGAGATAATTACTGCATTTCTCAAAGCTTTAATTAATTTCCATTTAAAGTGGTAATTCTGATATCCCGGAGAGTTTTTATAAAGGTTACTTGAGACATTGTTATTTAAATTATTATTATGAAACACGCTTGGCTTAATACCCGGTATATACTAAAACTAAATAACCTATGGCTTAGTATATACGTTATAATTATGTTTGTACTTTATTATCTCCTTAAAAATACTTTCTATATGTAGATTCACAGATTCCTTGTGGTAATAATCTTCCCTCTCGACCCTCTGTTTCCTACTAGAGTCTGAAATCTATTGTTGGAAACATGGGCATAATATTGTGTATATGTGGCTGAGGAATCTTTCATAACTTGAGAGTAGTGGGCAATAATGTTAAATTGAGAAAGTGTGGCCATATAATGAAATTTTGAAAGCTAGACGCAAGAATTTGGTTCCAATATGTAAGTTAAAAGGGAGAGATTTTAGATTTTAGGAAGAAACCAGAAAGTTGTATTTCTAAAATATGAGTTTGTTTGAGAGCAGCAGGTGGGAGTTAATTGAGAGGGATGAAGGGGTAGTGGTTGGAGGGATATAATTTAGGCATAGAGCCCTGATGATCTTGAGGTATGAGAATAGAGAAGACAATTTAAACTGAGAAATGATTTAAAGGAAAAAAATGTCATAACTGAGTGACCAATCAGATATAGTATATGGACAGGAAAGAGACCATATGGTAAGGAGGCTGTATTTTAGTTGTTTTTAACTTTGTGTATATGAAGAATATCATGTTTTGTGTGACATTTTGTAATTTACATGTTTTCTCTTAATACTACATTCTACTTAAAAAGGAATATTTGATATATAAACATATCACTTTCTTCTCTTACCTTATTACCTTGGCGAGAATTTCAAATACAAATTTAAATGTCAAAAAGAATGATTTCAAAGGGAATAATTCTAATGTTTTCTCAATTAGAATTATATTTGCTCTAAAGTTTCAGACATTTATCAAACTATAGAAGATCCTTTTATTCCTAATAAACTAAGGGTTTATCATAAATGAGATTAACTTTCATCAATTTTTTTGAATTTATTGAGATGGTCATAGATGTCTTTTTCCCTTTTAAAATCATAAAATACACATATGGGAAACCCAACTTGATTATGGCAAATTATCTTGTTTATGATCTCTTGGATTCAGGTTGCTAATGATATTTTGCTTAAGATTTACAATCATGAGTGAAATCAGCTTATAATTTTCCTTGTTCATAATGTCTTTGTACGATTTTTGGTGACAGTAAATGGGGACATATTCTCGCTTGCCTCTACTGTTTGGAAGCATTTTTATAAAAATGACATGATAGATTTCTTGAAAATATGACACTTTCCCCCATAAAACTATCCAGTCTAGATATTTTCCTTGTGAAATATGTTTAAAGTTTATTTTGATTTCTGCAGTGATCTTAAAAGTGTTCAAGCTCTTAATTACTTCTTCAGTCAATTCTACTAAGTAATATTTTCCTAGAAATTTTTGCATTCTGTCTAAACATTCATAATCATTGGCAAATTGTTGTTAGTAGAATTTTATCTTTTATTATTGAGGTAAAATATACATAGCATAAAATTTGCCATTCTAACCATTTTTAAGTGTATAATCGTGGCATTAAGTACATTCACAATGTTGTGTGATCAATTTTTGTATATGTTTCATATGTACTTGAGAAAATTGTATTTTCTATTTTTGCAGGTAGAACTATATACATGCTTTTTAGGCCAAGCTTTTACTATTATTACTCAACTCTTCTATAACACTGGTGATCATTTTTGTCTGCTTGACTTTTAAAAAATGAGGAGAAATGTGTTAAAATATTCCACTGTAATGATGGATTTATTCATTTGTCCTTGCAGTTCTAAACATTTTGTTTTAGGTACTTAGAGGTTATTTCATTGTGAACATGCATACTAATAATTATTAAACCTTTTTGGAAATTGAATTTTTATTAAACAGTTGATGCTATTTATCCTTAAAACTTTTTCTAATTTTAAAACTCATTTTGTCTAATATTCATATAGCTACATCAATTTTCCTGTGGTTGTGATTTACTAGATATATCTTTTCCCATTCTTTAACTTTCAACCTTTTTGTGCCCTTTTACCCTGCAGATATGTCTTGTAAGCTACTTATATCTAATTACTGTCTTTTTCTTTAATCTGTCAACCCTTTAGCAGGGAAGTTTGACCTATTTCCATCAGTTATTGTTTTTGATATATTTTTATCTGCTTCTCTCACGTTTATTTATTATTTGTCTCCCATTGTTGATATGTTTCTCCTTAATACCTTCTTACCACTTTCACATCCTGTGGTTTCCCTGCTACCCAAGTCCAACTGTGCTGATACTATCTAGGCAGTAATACTGAGTTATACAGTTATATATTTCGTTTTATCTTTGATCTTGGTTCTCCCCATTTTTATTTCATAATCACTTTACCAAGCTATTGGATTAACTTTGTTTTATATTTTTTGGACCACATACTTATTAAATATCTTTTCATATTTATCCAAAACTTTTTTCAATGTTAATCTTTGTGGGGATAAACTTTCTTAAGCATTATATACTTAAGAATATTTTTATCATGATCTCATATGTAAATGACATTTGTGCTGGATATAAAACTCTGCATTTTATGTTTTATTCTTTCAGTGTTTTAGCAATACTGTTTCACTTTCCTTTTTCATTTAATTTTGCTATTGAAAAATCCAATATTAATCTAATTCTTGTTCCTTTGTATATAATGCTTTCTCTTTCTCTTTAGGCTTTTAGATTTTTTTCTTTCTCATTGTATATTCTTAAGTTTCAAAATAATATGTTTAAGTGTAGGTTTTTCCTGTCTTTCATTTTGACATTCTATAGACCCTTTTATTTTTAAATCAAAATAAAATAGTTATAACATAAGATGAAGTATACTGTAGTTTTTATTTAGTATTAATTCCTAAAAATATGTTTACATTATTTTAAAAAATATTTCCTTCCAATTTTATTTTTCTCTCCCTCTAATATTTCCAATATTTGTATTTAGCTCTTACAATTCTATTCTCCATATTGTTTAAGTTTTCTTTCATAAATTCTATTTCTTCATCCTTTTCTTCAACCTCCCGGGAGATTACTTTATTCTGGTTTTATATTTTACTAATTATTTTATTCCATTTTCAGTATATTCATTATGCTATTTTTTCACTCTATAGTTTTTTTCCCAAGAATTATATTTCTCATATCTCCTATTTCTCTTTGGTTACTTTTTTATTATGTTTATTTTTTATTGGTTTGTATTACAAATTATTACAAATACATTCCCTTATTTGTTTTAGGGTAATTTTAAAAACTTGGTTTCATCTGCTTTTTTCCTTTTTTTGCTTTTGATGTTAATTCTAATGCTACATACTGTTTTACTTTTGAAATAGTTATTTTTCTCAAATGTTTTGATATTTTTTTCCTGTGAGTTCATTTTCTTCAGGAAATACTGGATACTATGGATAGCAGTATATATGTGGGAAGATTATACCCAGTTGACTTCAGTTCCTATTACCTCAGTAGTGGAGATGTGAATAAAATCTTGGGTGAAGAGCCTCAGATATCAAGAAACTGTCAGTAACTCCTCATCTCAAAGCAACTTCTCAGATGAGGATTTTACTTTTTTCTACCAGGGAGAGTATTATCTTACAGAGAAGAATACTCTACCTTGTTGAATAGATTTTATAATAAATTCTTTATTTTACGTTTTTAAAATGTGTGAATTTGTTTTTAATAACAGTATGTTTGCCTATTGTCATGTCAAATGTTTTGCTTTACTGAGAAAGCGATCTCTTTTTTTAACTAGAATAAACATTTCTTCATAAAATGTCTAATCAGTTGCCTACTGATCTACAAAATAAAGTTAAAACTTAGACCTTATCACCTAAATAACTTATACTTTTGACAAAGGTAGATATAAGTTTTCTTCGTACGGTCTTTCAGATGTGTATGTAGTCTTTAAATTTTCACCAGCATTGTACTCTTAAATCCTTTAATGGAGAAAAGGCTCTTTAGGTTATATGAAGTGTATAGCATACTTTGAAATTGAAACCCAATTGTTTAATGATATTCAAAAAGTGATTAGTCATTTACATGAAATAGAGCAGTACCTACAGCATAAAATTAAATAGGATATTAATCATTGTGCTTTAGGGCATAAATTAGACAATATCTAAGATCAGGAGAAGATGTAATACAGCTATAGTTAAGCAGGATTAGCTTCATTATCAAAATTGCAACCCCATTTCTAAGGAAAAATGCACTGGGTACTATCTAGCCAGGTAACATGGAGAAAGTGAAGTGCTATAGTTAGGAATTTCTTACTTCATTGTTGCGGTGTAACTGTAATGTGGCTCCTTTTCTTCCATAACATTTCTGCAATTTGCCATTTCTGTATTGAAATCCATCTGAATTCAAGCTCTTCAGAGGAAAAGTGCCCTTTTCTTAGTTCCTTCCCCCTCACTTCCTTTTTGTTTGGTGTTTCCATTATGTTTCTCACAGGCACAGAGGAAACATACAATTCAGGTTAGTGATGCCTCAGTTCATAACCAACAGGTTTTTTTAAAAAATGACCTTGAAAAATTTGTACTTTAAAAAATAGGACTAAATGGTTCACGTCTTAGGGAAATATCTACTTTTTGTATTTCTTCCTAATTGCATTTATCTGATACTAACATACATCATCTTTCCCATTTGGTCAACTTTGTCCCTAATTTGCAGATGAGGAAATTGAGAAGGAATAAATACCTGACCTACGTAGCTCCCTTCCAAGATCCATAAAGTAAAAATACACTTCAAAACAATGAGTTTGTATAAAATAAAGGATAACAGTGAGAAGTCCTAATAGCGTTAATAATTTAAAAGATCAAATTATGAAAATATGCATATGCAGTCTAGCATGTCCTTATTGATATACACATAAACTTATATATTGGATGATTTAAACTGAATTTTAAAATTTTTTTGCTCAGAAATATACATTTATTACATACAGTGTAATGGATTACTCCCTCAGAAACTAATTTTGGTCATAATATGTCCTTTCTTCATATTTATTTCCAGTCTGATTTTATAAGTATCAAAAAGTTCTCTCAGATTGAATTAAGAGTTTTACAAAAAGTGGGAATCTGAAATTAGATTCTCCATAATAATCTTGTTATAGCTTTGTTTGATTATATGTTTTGTTCCTAGTCCTTGCGGAAAGAAAAAAGTTGCTTCTTACTCAGCTTTTGGTTTACTGCCCAGAAATGGAATAAAGATACTTTGAATGGAAATGTTTTAAAATTTCAAATCCTACATTACAAATGTAGCTTGTTTTGGAATAATGAATATTAACTTAAAATGTGGATATTATTCAAATTTAATTTTCTTGGGAGATCTAATCAATAAGCCCATTTGGAATAATGAATTGGTACAATTTTGAATTGTGTGTAAAGCACCTTAGTTTTTCTGAAAAATTGTTCCCAAGAAGTAGTTCAAAAATTGCAGTGTTGCAATTGCTATTATTGGATGTACCCTATATTCACTAGAGGCAAAAGTAGTTTTAGACTACTTTTTGTTGCCAGTTGGGATATTTATAATAATCTAGAACATTAAGTGTACAATGAGAAAAATGATGCCTTCCAGGAAGGAAAGAGTTTGCCATTTAATTAACAGTGTAAAACACCTCTTGACTGTGAGTTGCTGGTAGCACTGATGGTATGAAGAAAGTTTTCATTATGCCTAATTTGTGGTATGCAATGAACTTTCCAGCTTTGCAAAGATGTGTATTGATTTTTGTCCAAAATGATATTTTTAATTGTATTCATTTATAACCAGGCCATATGCTGGATCAAACTTCTATAACTTTGTAAATATTAATAGGAATGTTCCTTCATACATGAATTGATTTCTCTTTTTGCTTAAATATGAATAGCTTTTTTTCAGCCTATCTTATCCACAAGACTTCCATAATGTATTTCAAAATAGTCAATGCATACTCATATCTCATTTAAAACTAAATACATATATATTACAAATTATTATTAACAAAGTGGTAAATTTAAAATGGAGAATGTAAAATATACAATGAAATATATCCATGCACACATAAGATTTAATTGATCTTTTCTTCATGTTTCCTTTAAAGTTATCGGGAAGTATTTTGGATGTGTATAGTGCCGAGAAGGGAATTTCACCAGCTAAGATGGGACTTACAAGTGCTTCCTGCCCAAGTAGTCTACCAATGAAAAGAGAAATTACAGGTAATGTTGCTTGTATAGTTTTACCCCTTTTTATTTTTATCGACTACATAAGAGTGACATATATTATAATGCTAAACAGAATATTTAAAAATGTTATTTAAAATAGTTAAAAAGGGAGACATTTAGAGAGTAATTTCATCATTTTTCCCATAACTAAGCAGCAATATAATATAATTTGCAGTTTAACTGAATTTATTCATTATTTTAGGAATTGAACAAATATATACATGTGATTTACATACATGACAATTTCACTTAATGTAGGATCATTTTGATATTGAATAGATGATATCTATTCACATGGTTGCAAAATGATATATTAAATTAGGGAAATTAGTTTATTCTTTGTATGCAGAATTTGATATAAAACAAAACTTTTCGGTTTAGATAGATTTTTCCTTATTTAGCCTGCTTTATGGATTTCGGATTAGACATGTGTTTAACTTTCTCAACAGGCAAAAAATCCTCAATTTTCAATACTTTATTTCAAAATTTGTACAACTCAAAGGAATTTTAGGACCATAGTTGAATTCTTCCAAAACATAGATGAGAAAATCCAGTTTCAAAGGAGTTATTTTCCCAAAGTTGTACAACAGGTTAGAGGCAGAAATGGATCATCGTAAGTATTTCCTGACTTACTAGTCCAGTGTTAGTCTCTTTAAGAATAAAATAAAATTCATTTGAAATTTCTGTAACAACTGTTTAGTTTGGAGCTCAAGCACTGGTCTTTAGTAATTTTACATGGTTAGTAATAGTACTTTAAGTCAATGCAATATGACCATTCTTGCAGCTTAATCAATAACTCAAACATGTCTATGCATTCAATTATTCAGACTAAAATTAATGAATATACTTTTAAATAAATACATTTAAATAACATGTATTATTTTATTACTTATTTTCAAAACTATAATAATTCTAATAACACTGTATTAATTATTTCTTGCTGTATAACACCAAACTACCCTTGAAACTTAGCAGCTTGAAACAATAAATATTTATTATCTCATCCATTCTCTGAGGAGTGAATCCAGGAGTGGCTTGGTGAATTGGTTCTGACCCAGAGTCTCTTATGAGGTTGTAGTCAAGAGGTCAGCCAGAGATACAGACATCTGAGACTTGATTGAGGCCAGAGAACACACTGTCAAGGTGATTCACTCACGATCTTGCAAGATAGCCGTCATGTTGGCAAGTGGTTTTGGTTCTCAACTGCATAGACCTCTTTATAGGGTTGCTTGACCATCCTCAAGACATGACAACTGGTGATCTAAGAGACACCAAAGTGGAAGCTGAAAGTTTCTTCTATGATCTAGCCTTGGCAGCCACACTAGTCACGTCCTCAACATACTATAGGCTTCACAGGTCAGCCCTATTCAGTGTAGGAGGAAACTACCAAGGGTGTGAATACTGTGAGGTCAGAATCATTATGGGCCATCTTGGAGGCTGCTGACCACAAACACAACCACACAGCACATAGAAGGAAGTGTCATTTACTGGGAGAGAGTGTGCAGAGTTGTTTCATAAGAATAGCTGAGAAATGTAGTTAGTTCCAACTCTTGGGATATAGAAATCATAACTATGAAAAATTTAGGTTGGAATAATTTCTTTATGAATCTCAAACTTCTGAAAATAATAACAATGATTGAAGAGTTCAATATTTTCTGTGCACTGTACCTCGTTTATCAGGTAAGTATTATATTATATTCATTTTACAGTTAAGCGTCCTGAAACAGAGAAGTTTGGTAATACATCACATGGCTATTAAATGGAGGGCTAGAATGCAAATCCAGGTTTTCCTACCTCGGAATCTAAAATTTTTCTATTGACTCTTACTGAAGAGTACTCTTTTCCAAATTCCAGAATATTTGCATCAAAAATGTTATTGTATTATTTTGGAGTAAGTAATATTGTATTTTCATCTAGTGTTCTGAATTATGTTGCCTGGAGGGGTTTTAAGGTAGAACTAAGCAGTGCTTCAATTATTTTTCTTTTGATTAGAAACTGATACTAGAGCTTTGGCAAAAGAGAGACAAAAAAAGGACAACCACAACCTCAGTGAGTATAAGTTTTTTCCCATATAAAATTAATTAATGCAAGAGGAAATGCTTGAGGGTGAAAATATATGGTCTTTTATTATCACTCCGTAAGTATTTAGGGGTCAGATGACCAAAATTAATGGGACATGCTCACAATTTGAGCTATTTTGGGAAATCTAAATAATGTGAACTCTCAGAAAAGCTATATATTTTCACAAAGTGAAACATCCCAAATTCTTTTCTTGATCATTCACTCTCAACGAGGCTGCCTGTGACTGAGATGAGTGCATTCAGCTACATTTGAACTCTATTGTGACTCATTGACTCAAAGGTTTAAAGAGATGAAAGTGACTTTAGAAAATGTACACCATTTAAATAGTAAGAAACATAACTCCAGGTTCTCATTTTTTTGTGTCAATCTACTCTTTCCTTCCTAATGATAGGTTATCTGAAAGGCATTGCTTATGTTGTAATACTGAATTTCACCCCTGGAAAAAAAAGGGCTCTGGTGCTTTCCTAAGGGTCAATTTGACTCTGATAATAGGTCATATGAGATGGAGAAATGCAAGCAAGAGAAGTAGATTAGCAGCAAGGCTGAGCTTTAGAGTGCTTGGTCATGTCTTAAGTGCTTGGCGATCTCAAGTGAGCCTGACTAATTGAGTATGAAGGCTTTTTGTTCTGGGATCCAAATCAAAAACTGAGAAAAGAGTAAAATGAAATAAAAATAAATAAAAATTTTAAACCTCTAAAACTAACCGGTAATTTTCTTCCATGTGATTAACTGAAATTGATTCTGTAAGTATCTTTGAAACCTGCATGTGTCCCAGTGATGAGAGTTTGCTGAGTGTATGGAGGAGGGAGCCGGCACATGGTCCTATCGGTCCTTAGGGGAATGATCTGATTATCGTATCCCTTAGTGGCAAAGCTGATGACTTTGGTTCAGATTAGGAGGCAAGTAGTATATGAGTAGGGAGAGCTAACCAGGAATATGGAATATTCCTGGAATAAGGAATACGGACATTGGGGAACTATGAACTTCTCTCTGAATAAGTCTATTAACGATGATTGATCTTGCTTCTACCTTCTCTGCTCTATGTCTTTAGCTTAAACAACTGACCATTTAACATAGAGTATGACAAGTGTCTGGTCTGTCCATTATCAAAGTGTTTTCTAATCTGAATTCTCTTGCTATGTCATCTTGCTGTGGGGAAAATCAGTACTAAAAATTCATATTATAAAATTTTATATATAATGAATCTAGAAAAACCCTTAAAATTTGTGAGGGTCATGGCAAAAGTACAAAGGAGGTTCCACTTACCAGACATCTACATATGTACAATTAAGTATGTCCCATCCTTCCTAAAGACTGGACGGATGAGTTCAGAATTCTTAGCTTGTTGGAGTTCAGTGCAGGAATGTCAGGGCAATGCTAGCTCTCAGCTTGCAGCCCACCCTCTCTTTTATCCCCAACTTTTATTTCATTCTATACTTCAAGTAGCCCACAACACGAGTGTGAACACTCCATCCTGTACATCAGAGCTCCATACACAGCCCTGCAAACAACTGCCCTTTGATTATGTCTTGGGCCTAGGGTGAGCACACTGGTGTCATGTTCCTCCCTGAGGAGGATGGACCTAGGGAAGTGGCCTGCACAAGCCCTGGGAGGGGGCTCAAGGCATTAGGGAGGAAATCATTATATGATGCCCAGAGCATAGTTTAGAAGGGGTTCCCTTGGCTGCCTTGCTCAGTGGGGAGAGATATGGCCAGAAAAGGAAAGAGTGAGTTCTCCAAGTGTGGGTCAGGGTTGGGGCCTGTCTTGCTTGGATCTAAGGACAAGATTGAGTGACTATGTCAAAAACTTTGCAAACAGTAAAACACATATAGCATGAAATGATTTAATGATTTCTTAAAACTTGACTCTTTTATAAATAACTAGTACTAGATAGGGGCAACATTGGAGAACCAAATTTCTCATTATTATTAGTCATTAAAGTGCACAGACTACAATCTAAGATTATAGAAGAGGTTTCTGTTATTCTACATAAGGTACATTTAAGTAACAGATTTTTAAAGAGACATTATAGGACTAAAACAGTCCCTTACTCTGAGATAAAACTGTGAACTTTCTTCATAGCTGTTTTTCATCTTATGTTTAAAAGTCTTGTTTACAATATGAATTAATGTGTGTGAACATAGAATTATTAATAAATTCTCATTGTAATATATATATGTATTTCTATAAGTTTTACCTTTGTTTATTTTCTTTTCAGTGTTTTTAGGTAGTGTCATTTAGCTGTTTTTTTAATTACATGTACAGGGAAAACAGGATTGGTGAAAAGGGAAAGTAAAACTCTCAAGAATCAATTGTATTCTGATTTTAGACGGAGGCCAATGCATTATTCCTAAATGTCAAATCCATTCATGGTAATTTGTTTATTAGAGTAGATTTATGAAGACAATTGATAGTCTTTGGTTACTTTCCTTATTTCCAGTAGGAGATCTTAATTTTCAAGTGTGTACTATACAAGTATTTTCTAATATTTTGGAAATATGTTGTTCTTCTTCTTCATAGCCTTTTCTATATTCATTTCCTTGAAATCTTTAAATTTATTATCTATTAAAAGTGTTACATATAAGTGTATGTTATGGTTCTTGATATTAGGAATATCGAGTAGAAGGTTGCTCTTAGAGAAGAGTCAATGTAGAAAATTCGACTGTTCCTATGATGTCTAATGCCTAAATGTCATTAAACTTTTGCTATATGATGTACAAAATTGCTATAAGCAATGCATGGAAATGCAAATATGGTAAACAATCTCTGAATAAGAACCTATATCAGTAGTTCTCAAAGCATTGGCTCTGCATAAAGAGCATCAGCATCACTTGAGAACTTGGAAATGCAAACTCATGCCCGTCCCCTCTCACTCTCCCAACCTACTAAAATCAGAATCTCTAGATGTGCAGTACAAATCTATTTCAACAATCTCTTTGTGGAGAGTATACAAGAAGAGTAAAGCATGGTGCATGACCTCAAAAGATTACAATCCTGATGGACTAACAAATTGTCTATGTGTGAAATAACAAACAGAATAACATATATATATATATATATATATAGTATATACTTGAATACATATATAAACACACACATTTTAGTATGAGTAAATATTATAGCATTTCCAAGAAAGAAAAACTGTTTTGTGACAAAATGTTTTTAAAGTGTTGTAAATCATGTGTTTACAATTATAATATTGCAACTTTTACTTTTAGAATAAGATACATTTGAATTTTTATTGTATGGTTGAGAAGTATTTTCTTTCGACTAAATGAATTTTTTTTTGTTCCTTGTTTTTAAAAGATTATTAAGAAAGTTTACAGCTGACCAAAAGTGAACTATCCTTTAATGAGAATAATCAATAATATTTCTTCTTTAATAGTTGAAAGAAGAAGAAGGTATAATATTAATTACCGAATCAAGGAGCTTGGCACTCTTATTCCAAAGTCTAATGATCCGTGAGTTCAACAGTCATTTCTGTAATAACGTTATGGTTTCAATACCCCCAAAAACGGGTGGGAGGGAAAAAAGGAGGAGAGAACCAATGACGAGGAAACTAAGCAGCTTATCGCAAAGATAAGGCTATTGCTGGTCTCATTTTACATGTCTATTCCAGACTAATTGTTGTTAAGCATCAAGTCTGTTACTAAAAGTTGTCCTTTTGAGATCTAAGAAATAAGTAAGTTATTTCTCCTCAGTTCATAGTGAGTATTTCTGTATAGTGAAAATATTGGCAAATTTAGTGATAATGCTAAATACTATTTATGATGTTGACTGGTATACTGAATTTATGGGTATAGCAATTCTTTCAACTTAAGATTTGTGAGTATATGAAAATAGAAAGTTCGCATTTTCTCAGATCCCAAATTCTGGAGACATACAAATAAAAAATGTAATTTCAAAAGCTTGTTGATAAATGTTAAGCAAGTTTTGTGTCAAACACACACAATGTCAGTTGAACACATTGTTTGAGGTTATAAATCTCAAGAAATAATGAATTGAAGTGTCAATTTGGAATGTTGACTGTTTCTTCAGAAAACATAAAAACATGATATGTAGCCTTAATAATGATTTGAAAATGTTTCAGTCAAACTGAGAACTGACCTCTCTAAATACTGGAAATTATCCATTACCCAAAAATGACCATGTTTGATAAAGTGATATTTATGAGATTTGAAAGCACTTTTCCCTTAAATCAAATTTGCTAATTCACTTGGACAATTCCACAAATTGTGATGGAAGGGGATATAGCACTTATCCTCAAGTGCATGCTGTACAGAGAAGGTGTCCAGAGCAGAATGGCAGAAAGATCACAGAATGGACAATCAGCAGAGTTCAGTCCTGGTCTAGGCTCTACCAAAATCTCTTCATATCTTTTAAAATCTCTAAGCGTATGACTCTTTCTGTTAGCTGAAGAAAATACTTGTCTTCCCCATATGACTAGATTTTTATAAAAATAAAATCACATAAGGTGTATGAGAATATTTGGTAAATTATGAAGTTTGTATGAAAGTATTATTACTCCACATTTTAATAAAAGCTTTGATTATCTAAAAACTCTTTCTGAAGCGGAGAACCTGCAGCCTAGGTAGGTGCTACGTGAGGCCTTCTGGATCCTTGAGTGCAGCCTTTTGACTGAATCTAAATTTTGTAGAACAAATCCTTTTATTTTTACTAATTTGGATTCAGTCTAGGGGCCGCACTCAAGGATCTGGAGGCCCACACGTGGCCCTGAGCCTGCAGGTTCCCCACCCCCACCCAGATGGCAAACTTTTCCTGTAAACCTTTCAAGGTTTGTGAGCCATACAGTCTTTATTACAATTATTTAACTCTGCCCTTGTAGCACAAAAGCAGAGATAGATAATATGTAAATTAATGAGTATGACCATATCCAATGAAACTTTATTGGCAAAAACAGACTATGGGCTATTGTTTGTCTCCCTCTGGTCTAGAATATAAAAAATCAATGTACTACAGAACCATATCTAAAAGAGACCATTAATTGGGAAAACTTCATTGTAAGCATTTTTTAACTGTCTTTCTCTTCCTTATGGATCTCAGAAAGAAGGGTTATTATTTGTTTTAATTCTTTTACATTATATGTAGGCAAATGACATTTATTTGGGTCTATTTGAAAATATATCAATTAGTTGTCAAATATGTCTATACATGGATCTTTCTGCATAACACAGGCAGAGAAGAAGCTTTGCTGAAGGTGTGGCATTCCAAACAGCTCAATACTAATTCTGTTTCAATATATTTTATTCTCTGGCTTGTTGTGGCCTAACCTGTTAATCTAATGTCCTTCTTTGCGGCTCAGCAATGAGTCTCATGGTTGAATCCGGAGTGTAGACTCTTAAAATAGACTTTACCTGAGAAGTAGATCCTGGATCCTACTCTGTAACATTATTTAATTCATTTGTTGACTTTTCAGATGTCACCATGGATAAACTAAAAGTTAGAGAAAATAAGAATGCTGGGGAAAGAGTGTGGGGATAACACAGAGGAGGCAAGTTTCACTTCGAAGATGAGGAAATGAAGGAAAAAGTGGCACTACCACATTATGGCAATGGTGAAATCAACAAAAAGTGGATCTGAAAATTAAAAAAAGATCAAACAAGATTTCAGTTTGAGTTTAACAAATTTCAGAATAATTTGTTGAGTAGGTGACTACAACCATTACGATGACTTAGAACAGTTTTTTTTTTTTTAAAGAAAATATATCAGGCTACACTATGATCTAGTACAGGATCATGAAATCAATGAAATGGGACAGATCTAGGATTTTTAAACAAAAAGGAAGAATAATATTAAAAATATCAGAGGTTATTACACATTATATATAAGGAGAATAGTAATACCTTGTGAAATCTTTGTTGCAGTTTTATGTGTTAAGTAAGAGAGCACCAAGTCACAATATAAAACTTATGCCTTGTGACAGACACATTTGAAAAGGTGGGAAAGCCATAGGTTTGCAGAACGAACATTGGATTGCATGATGAGACTTCGGTTTATCTTCTAAACACTATATACTCTTGGGCAAATTGCAGGATATTTGACCTCTGAGGACCTTTCCAGCTCATGATTGAAATAAATTTTGGGGTTGGCTTAGAAAATCAAAGCTAATAACTGAAGACACTTTGAATTCTATGAACTTTCCATTTTTATTTATTAAAACATTCAGAAATTTTTATTTTTTCAAAGGTCAAAATGGTGAAGTCAGAAGGGAAAATAATATAGACAACAGCTGAAATTGAGAAGTATAGGTTGAGAAAACTACATGAAAAAAAACCCCTACCAGGCAATGACAATCTTTTGACCATTGACAAAAACCTAAACCAAACAAAAATAGCAAGCAAACACAAAGATTGAAGAGCTTGTATAATATAAGATAGCAGTCCTCTTCAGTGTACATGGAAGCACTTTTATCCATGTGTCTTGGTGAGCCAAGTTTACACAAATCACATTAGTATTATAGAAAGTTAAATATATTACTAGAGCATGAAATTATTATATTGGTGATATCAAATTACTATTGTTTTCCCACTTTTTTTATTTACAAAGTAGTTTATAGTTTTTTTTTTACTAAAATTGATCTTTTCGCTTCCTGTTATCAGAACTTCCTCCTGTTTTTGTGTAAAGAATGTTAGTTGAAGTAGTAAATGAGACCTGACAAAATTTTCTAAATCAGGAGTCACAAGATGTTGATCCAAGCAAGAAAAATTAGACCTATCATAGTGTTTTCTTCCTTTCTTTTTTTAAACCTTTCTTTTTTATTTTTTTAAAATTCTTTCAAGTGGATGTGCATTCCTAAGGTAACAACAGATTGTACATTTTCCATAGCTTTGCCTGGCAGCACTGCTACTCTGATTTACACATTTGTGTTATCTGATCTGGCCCCAAATGCATTCAAGCTTTTAATCCTCCAAAAGTTTTAAGTTCTTCAGAGAAAATTGTTTGTAGAACATGAAAGGCCAATATCAACTGTTTTTCTTTAGCCATGCTTTTATTAATGTGTCTGTATTTATAGGACATCATTGTATATAAGATTTTTAATGCCTAGTTCCCTGAAATTGTCTTGGGATAGAGGCAAAATATTTTTAATAAATATTAAAAACTTAAAATATTTTAGAAGAAACCTCATATATTAAAATAGCTTTAAAACAGAATTAACTTAAAAAAATTATTGTAGATGACATCAGGTACAAATTGAAGAAGGACCCATTGTGTGTTCTCTACCACCATTTTGAAGGTTTATTTTTTATTATCTAATATCTAAATAAACAACACTTTAAATTTCAGAGGTGGTTAGGGTTATCCACTTTATCTATTCCTCTGTTCAAGATTGTCTTCCCATGAGAAGGAATGAAATAAAATTAAGAGTCCATAAGGCTCCTGCTACCTCAGAGTCCACTACACTTTTCAATTGCAGATACTTTCTTGGTTTAACAAAGGTAGCCCATGGTTCCCTACCCTTCCCACTTTCACCTCCCCACCCGCTCCCCTCACCCTGTGAGTAGAATGAAACCAATGGCCATTATAGCCCCAGAGAACAAAGTATTTTCAAACTTGAGACAGACATTGACCATGATTTGGTGCACGTCAGGAGAAGACAGCTCTTATCCAGGCCCTAGTAAGCATTGTCTACCTGCTGGTAGAAAAATGTATCTTCCTCACATTTGTTATTGCTAATAGTATTGTCACCTAACCTGAACTTCCAATGAGACACATGCAAATCAGATCTTTCATAAGCTGTATTTTCTCACTTCTGACTCTTAACAAATACATATTAAGTTCAATATATTTCACATAGATCAGGTAAACCAAATATATATGCAATGTATTTCACATAGATCACATAAACCAAAAATACATGTAGGAAAATTTAACATTTCTCTATCTGCTTACTTTATGGTATATTAAAAAGATCTCATGATTCTAAATTGAAAATTCATCAAGGTTTTCTAACAACTCTGATTAACGTTTAGCAATTAATTTGACTTCATTTTCTATACCTATTATTAATTCTCATACAGTATTACATTCATGGATGTTTCCAATGATGTTTTCAGATGTCAAAATCAGTAGCCTGTTCCAGAATTCTATATCTTTAATTTTTCCTGTCTTAAACATAAGCTTTCATAAAATCATTTTTCTATGCTATAGCCTAGAAGGTTATATCATAATGTTTAATTGTATTTATTTGTCTTAAACTGATTTAAAAATAGCTATAGATATTGAGCTTTTTAAAAAGTATTGCTGCCGTTTGTTCAGAAAGATTGGCCAAATGGTTTTAGAAAGTTTGTTTTATTGCATAAAGCGATGTTGCCAAAATTTGATTTGTTTCACAATCACTCAGGATCACTATTCAGGAGAGACTTTATTTTTTTTCTTAGAAACATAAAAGCAACCTTATTAGAAAGTAGGTTAAAAGATTGGTACATTTGAAATGATCTTAAAAAATTTAGGCTTAAGTTCTCAGTAATGTACATTTCCTAGTTCATTAATGCAGAAATACTGCACATAGATTTTAATCTTAGAGTTAATAATAAAAGCAATTTTCACTAAAAATATAAAAACTGTAATGGTAGAATCATGATATTGCATTTAGCTCTCCCACAAAAAGTCACTTTATTACTTTCTTTTGACACTTATTTTCATTCTGGGATTAATTTTACTATATAAGGGCTTCTTAACTATTCTATTAAAATTTCTATTCAGAAGCAATAATATCTAAAAGTGAATAATAGTCATGTAAATCATTATTTCATATTAATGTAAAAGATTTTGTAAGTTCTTATGAATTCTGCTGACATGCACAATTGTGAAAAGGTTATCTCTCCGTTCTACAGTGATATGCGCTGGAACAAAGGAACCATTCTAAAAGCATCAGTGGAGTACATCAAGTGGCTACAAAAAGAACAACAGAGAGCCCGAGAATTAGAACACAGACAGAAGAAATTAGAGCAGGCTAACAGGCGACTTCTACTCCGGATTCAGGTTTTTATAAGAATGTTGCCATGAGCTCACATAGCTTACTTACATATGACTTACCTGTCATCAGTTTTATTCATTGGTCTCATTTATTATTTTTCTTATTAATAATCATTTTTCCTTCTGAAGAGTAATTTTGTTGCCTTTTATAGATTCATGAATTGGATTGTTTCAATTAGGTTTTGGTTAGAAATCCAGAATTAAGATGACATGCACATATATATATATGTGTGTGTATATATATATATATATACACATATAATTTCATGAACACATGTTATTATCACAATCAAAAAAATAATACTAAGTAGAACATTTGTTTCTGTAGTTTATACTGGACACTAAATTCTCCTCTCTCCCTTTTATTTCTTTATGAAAATTGCTATGGATTTCATTGCCCCAAGGCATATTGTAGTAGTGTCTATTAAGTTACTTCTCATCTGTTCATACGACACAAAATATCATAATATTGGCTTTTATAAGTCTCAGCTTTTTTTTTTTTTTAATGTGGGCATGCTTATAGCCAGGTAAGGCACTTTGTTTCCATGAAGTGGTCCTAAACTATGGTGATAAATTAATCAGGAAGAATAAATGGAAGATTTTCCACCATCTCCAAATGGCTATATTGTAGTCTGAGCCACTATGGGACCATCATATGTCATGAATTTCTTTATAGAAAATGAGGCGAGAATTAAAAAAAAAAATCTGAGTAATTTTCTCAGGGTTATTTTTCAGGCATTAGAAATTCACTGATTCTGTTATTTTCAAAGATTATTCATAATTTGTATAACTTTTCATTTTAAATGCTTGTTAATATCTTGGTTCTATTTCTGGTTTATTCTCTAAATTAAGTCCATTTCAAAGACATCATTTAATGGTTCTTGTTTGAAATTGCAGGAACTAGAAATACAGGCTCGTGCTCATGGTCTGCCAACCCTAGCTTCACTTGGCACAGTTGATTTAGGTGCTCACGTCACTAGACAGCAGAGCCATCCCGAACAGAACTCAGTAGACTATTGCCAACAACCGACTCTGTCTCAGGGGCCAAGCCCTGAGCTCTGTGATCAAGCTATGGCCTTCTCTGACCCTTTGTCACACTTCACAGATTTATCATTTAGTGCCGCTTTGAAAGAGGAACAAAGATTGGATGACATGCTATTGGATGACACAGTGTCTCCGTTTGGAACAGATCCTCTGCTATCTGCCACTTCCCCTGCAGTTTCCAAAGAGAGCAGTAGGAAAAGCAGCTTTAGCTCAGATGATGGTGATGAGTTATAAGAAATAAACAGGCTCGTTCATCAACTGAGAAACAGTTCTATGCTGGTGCTATGCAGTTATGTTCTGTGTTTCACATGCTGCTTTGGCTTAATTTTTCCAAAAGAAGTATGTCATTCATGAAAAACTGATTGATGAGAAGCAACAGAAGAATTTTCAGGAAGAAAAAACATGGTGTTCATTGCTGAGAGCTAAAAAATGTATTTTCCTTTTGGACTACAGAGTTTAAATCCACTTAAATTTTGGTTTCCTGGAAAGAGGTGCAGCATAAGAAATACCTCTTTATTGATGTTTTTAAAGCAGCAACTTGGCAGTGCACTATTGGAAAACAACCACAAAGTGTAAATCAACTGAAATATACAAACCTTCCCTTAGTATTTCATGTCCATCCTCTCTTCAACTCTTACAACATCAGTTTTCAAGAATCAAGATCAACATACCTGGTGGCCTCTGCCTTTCTCCATTGTCTGGTAGACACATAAGTTCAACCCTTATAGAGGAAATAATTCCAAAGAGGGTGATCTTTCATTTATAATTGAAAAGTGAATTTACCATGAACATGAGAATTTTACACAATGCAATACAGAAAATTTACAAAAACATTGGTTACTAAAATTAGGTCCTGATTCCTTTAGTTGGTTCCATTACACTAATTCTAAAAGCATCCTTGCATATTTATATATCCATGCTTGGCTCCAAAAGAAGAACACATTAAATATTTTCCTCAGGAATGTGCTCTAGAATTTTATTCCTTCACACAAGCATTCAGCCACACACATGCACACAGAGCAGGTACTGTATGTTCTTTCTTTTTCTTCTTATAATATAATAAGCATCAGAAGCATGTTTCAAATTCTCTTTTTTTCATCAAGATGTCAGATAATCAATTTCAGTAAATAAAATATTCAAAAGTCCCCCTGTTATGACAATTTGTTAGCTGTTTAAAACTTATCATCATGTCCTATATTGGATATAGACTAATTAATTGTTGATACATTTTTTGCTCCAAATTGACAAAATATTGAAAATTGTATTGCCAACTGACAAAATCATTAGTAAAACAGAAATTATTTCGTATTACATTCAGCTCTGCATGGAGGATAAAGTTCTTCATTCAATTCTGAGTAGAGGATAAAGTTCTATCTCTATAAGTGCTTAGTACTTACTCTATGATCTTTGGTTGCTTTGTTAGCTTTGATTATAAACATTTATATCTATGATGCTTCACTAAGATGTTTATCTCTTAAGCTTGTTTTATGTTTGGGAATTGAGTTAGCAAGCATGTTGCTCCATGTTCACCCTCCATGAATGCTCATCCAATCAATGAGTATTTATGGAGGGATACTCAGAATTGCAGTGTGTCCTGTGAAAATGTACAACAGATGAGCAAGATTTTGTCTTACTCCTAAGGAGTTAACAAGACTACGTGAGAAACAACAACAAAGGATAGAAGACTTATAAAGTTGGAATATAAGCATAAGCTATAAATATAGAAGGTTGGAGATTATGAAAATGAAAGACAAAGTCTATGGGGATAGCAGAATTTAACTTCTCTTTTAAAAGCATATATTAGGTGAAAAGAAGAGCATATAAAGGAATAATATTAACCAAATGATAAAGGTGAGAATAAGTTGGGGAGACATCTTCACGGGGCATTCATTAGAAAGATCTGGGGCCCTAGAAGATGCCTGTTGAGAAATTCTGGAAAATAATATTGGCAACGGGTTGTGGAGGCTCTTGAAAACCAAGGGCAAAATCATAAAGTAGAAATGAATTTTTTTATTAGAAGGGAGAAGTATAAAAATAAGATACAATAATAACTTGATTGAGATGTAATCGTTATAAATAGTAAACTTTGGGATAAATTTTTGAAAGGGTCTTTTAGGTATTTCTCACATGGAAAATATGTCATCACAAAATTTGAAACTCTAATGTTGATGAAAGTGGAGAAATTGTAAATCCTATAGCATACTGATTTCTCAAGCTTAGCTTACATTGTTAGCTCAGACTTTGGAGAATTAACATGATTTTCATTGTTTGACATGGAAAAATAATTACTAATTTCTAGGAATAGTCATTAAAGCCAGATAGGTAAAGTCATTTGAAATTAGCCATGTGAAACGGAAGAATTAAATACACTTTCTCAATAATTTTCAAGAGGAAATTATATACTTTGAACTGTATGACAAAATTCCACTTTACTATCTGAGTTGACAATTTGATTTAACATCGCAAATTATAGAGAAGGAAAGTATTTTAGGATTCATTGAAAACACACCATTCTAGATAGAGGCTGATTTCTGTTCTCATTTTGTCCACTATTCTCATTTCTTCATATTCTGAGAAGACTTGCACTGATGATGTCATTACTTTGTTATCATTTTCCATGCTGTTAAAGTACTACTACTTGGCCCTGAAACCTATTCCTCATAATCTTGGCTGACACAGAACTTGGAATAGGATGGTGGAGTCTGGACGTGAGATATGGAGAGGGGACTAATAACTGCTGCTACATTCATATTATGAGATGTCAGGGAATCGTAAAATGGGTAATGGATTTTTAAAGAGTAAAGAGTAGTGCTGTGTCCCAGTCAACTGAAATATATTAAAAATTAATTAGACAATAGTTCTTAATTTTTTAAGCATGATCTCCTGAGAATCTAGTGAAAGTTACAGACTCTCTTCCTAGAAAAAATGCAAAACAGTATGTATAGACAATAATTTGCCTGCCTCCAGAGGTCTTAGGGGCCTCCTGAAGGGCTCCCAGGTGAAAAATTTCCATATCAGGTCTGTTACTTTAATAGACAATTCCATAGCTGTGTATCTATCAAGAAATAGGTGTTTGGTTAAATTCATATATAATGATAGAGGAGGGAGCCCTGCTTATCTGAATATAATTATCCCAATCCTAATAATGATAAAGTTGCATAGGAAAGTAAAAGTTTACCAAACACTAGATTATTATTATTATTATTATTTTTTGAGACAGAGTCTCACTCTGTTACCTGGGCTAGAGTGTCATGGCATCAGCTTAGCTCATAGCAACCTCAAACACCTGGGCTCAAGCAATCCTCCTGCCTCAGCCTTCCTAGTAGCTGGGACTACAGGCATGTACCACCATGCCAAGCTATTTTTTTCTATATATTTTTAGTTGTCCAGCTAATTTCTTTCTGTTTTAGTAGAGATGGGGTCTCCCTCTTGCTGAGGCTGGTCTTGAACTCCAGACCTCGAGCTATCCTCCCGCCTTGGCCTCCCAGAGTGCTAGGATTATGGGTATGAGCCACCACGCCCAGTCCAAACACTATTCACTAAGTTGTTCCCTTATAAAGTAGTCCCTTTCCAAACACCTCCTCCCCCCTCAACAAATTATACCTCCTGTGTATTATATAGTTATGGATTAATTTCTCTGTAATTATTGGATGCTGTAAACGTCAGACCATAACATTTTGAAATGATGCAAATAAATTTCAAAGTAAAAATAATGTAAATTTAGAATCCAATTATGTATCTAAAAATCAAGATAGACCCTTAGGATAATTGATGAATACCTAGAATACTTTTGCAGAAATGAAACTTCTCATAACAGTAAAAGAGGTATATTGTTCATCAAACAATTTTGTCATGAAAAACATCAACTATCTCAGCAATATTAATACAGAATTAACCAAGCCTTATTCATTCAAAAAATAATGCATAATTGCAATTATAATAAAAATTCCTTAAAAATAAGATAAAATAATTTCATTATTTTTAGTTGTTTTTTCAAGATAATGCCCCATCCAATCTTTTTCTCTATTTATTATAAAATGTTGACTGCTTATTGGTGGATTCACATTAAGCAGCTTTTTCCAACTCCCAATTATCTTGAACTAATGAGGACCTCCTGTCTCTTTATGTTTTTGTTTGTTTGTTTGTTTTAGTGTCATTTCTTCTTGAATTTTTCTTGTATCTGCTGGATAATATATGTACAGACCATATTTCCTCAACTTACAGAAGTATCAGTGACCATAACTTTCTTTCTGTAGGTAAAAAGTTCTAAATAATAAATAGCCAGACGAGCTGGGGCCATTGAGAAATAGCCTTCGTCTTTCTTTTTTTTCAAGTCATTTTTTCCCACTCAAATGACTATAAATCAAATATGTAATAGTTCTTATTTAAAAAGAGTAGACACAACAAAATTGTTGATTTGGTGTGCTCATTTACCATAATTTCAGGGAGAAGTTAGATTTCACGAGGTAAAATTTTTACTTTACTTTCACTTTTACTTTAATGGACTGAGTCATATTGGAATTTTCTTATACTTAAAAGTATCACAAAAACTTTTTTTCTGTTCTGATACTGTGGAATTTAAATATTTAAATAAATAAATGGAATAACTATATGCTCGATGTTTTTTTATGATGTCTCTGGCTTTGTAAAAACATTTTAGGTATTTACTGATCATCCGATATCTAAAATGTGGGTAAAACCTGGAATCAATCATTTTACTGTGTTATCAGTGCTAGATCGACCATCTGTGTTTCTTCAAAACACCTGAAGGATTGAATCTTGCTTCAGTATTGATAATGGCACAGTCCATATGTGTTACATGGAATTACATCATTTGCTCCTCCAATGCCCTTCATGTTGATAAGTATGTCAATTTGAGTTAGTGTAAGTTACATAGACAGAGATTTAATTACATTTACTTAATAAATGCTAAGCACATTTGGAATGTTGTTGATCTCATGAGTCATATGACCCTCCTGAAATCATTGTTCATTGGTATTCCAATATTGTATTATTTGTATGATTTTTAATTTGAAAACAAGGAAACTTCAGAAAAATAGCTTTTTAAAAAAGTTTTCTTTGTGCTACATTTTCCCTGTGAAGTTTATAGAGAATTTGAGTATATAGGAGATTATCGGAAACCAGTTATTTTGATTTAGGAAAAAAGTCTTTCCCAGGATTCAATCTATTTAATGATGAAATACTATTGTCTACTGCTTTATATACGAAAGGGAACTTTTTATCTTCTTGTGAAGGGATTTATATGTGTATTTCTACATAATCAGATGATTTCTATTGTGCTTTCTACCGATGAAATCCTCTGTAAAATGTCTTTTTCCTACATTATCCAACAGGCTTAAAGAATAAAATTAAAGAGTTTTGTATTTGCAACACTACCTCTTCTATTCCTGTACTACAATTTTATTTTAAAAATTCTATATTTTGAACTTTATTTTTCCACAGAAATAAATCTTGTTTGTGTGCGATTTAAAGCTGGTAGTTATATATAATAAACAAAATATACAAAAGAATGGGGAGACTATTATATTGCTGAAAGAATTATATAAATCAGGAAATTACATATTGTTCTTTAAAACATGACCACTGAAGTTTAAAAGCAGCTAAATTCAAGGATCTTATCTAAGAGCATAGCAGTTGCTTATGGCATACAAGGCTAAAATTAATTCAGCTATTTAATCTTAATAACAATGTAGTTAAAATCTTTGACTTTAATAGCATTTTATGTATATGAATGGCTAAAGTAACATTCCTATAATTTTAATCTAACATTAGTTAGATCAAGAAAACATTGTTAATGTAATAAGACTGTAGAATTTGTAATTATTGCAATTTTTCATTTTAAATAACAAAGTAATGTGTCTTATTTTCAAAGAAAATGAAGAACATTGCTGTACTTTAATACATACATGAATCTTTGTATAAATACCTTCAAATGTACTAATATTTTCTTTGCTTATATTAAATTAAAGGATATAATTATTAAATGTTTTAATACACTTTTGGTCTTTGTATATAGACTGCACTGGAAAATACAGAATGTAGGTTACTCATCTGAAAGGATACTTAATAGTCTCGAGACTTCACAACTGACAACTGCTTACTACATAGTCCATGCTGAAAATGATGATTCAGTATTTCCCTACTAATGAAAGTAATTGTTACATTCTTTAACATGGTCTCCTGCCATCTGTTTCTCCACGCTGTTACGGCTTTGATTTATGGAAAATATTTATCAGAATGTTGCAAAATCACTAACAGGCATAATGGTAGCAGTGAAATTCACTAAGAAACTCTATTAATTTGCTAAGAAACTTTTAATATCCTAGATGGTCTGGGGACCATCTTGGTTAAATAGAACACTGTATTTTAATATGTAAAACATTTTAAAGCTATTAATTGGTATTGACTAGACCTATCCTTTGGTAATGAAATTAATAAGCATTTCAGTTGTGTTAAGACTTTGTAATATTTAATACCACAGTTATGGATTTTTCCCTATACACCTTGTTTAAAATGATAAAACAGGACTACCCTGAGTTAACCGTAAAGGGTGGTATTCTATGTTCAAATATAGGTTCATTATTTTTAAAAAGCATTATCAATGCCAAAAATACTGAACAACATAAAAATTTCTGTGTGGAAAACATAAACCAATCTAACACATGTAAAAATAAGTCAGGATGATTTTTTTAACACTATATAGACTGAAAGATGGATGACTAGATCTGACACTTGAATGTTTATTGTATGTATATGTACATCTGTGGTGTTTTGGGGGTACACGTACATGTGTGCCCATGTGGGAGCTTATAAAAAAAGTTTTCTAATCTCCTGATGTTAGATACTACTCTGCATGTAAGAATATGTTATTCTTTATTGGAATATATATCTAGAAAATATTAAAGCTATCCCCAAATTTCTTCTATTAGGAATACACATAATGTACACTCATACCCCTTACTTTGACTTAAGTTAAAAAGATGGAAAAGTGAAGAAAGTTGTAATATTTTTTTGTAAAATAAGTGATATTTGAAACTATAAAACATTAAGACATAATAAAAGCATTGATTTTATTGACCACCAAAAGGAAGATTAAAATCCACCTAAAAAGTTGTTGCTATTACCTGTAGAGTTCTAGCTATGTGGTGGTGAATTGGTAAAATACAATAAGGTTTATTGGTTAAGTAAGATACCCATCATGTTAAATATATATCAGTTTCATTAATTGGCAACCATAAGATAAGAGTATAACACTTGAGATGGTGATGATTTTCATAGGATCGACCACATTGTGGTTAAGTACATGATTCACGTAATAAGAAAAAGGTGCCTGCAGGCTATTGTTCCTAGCATGGATTAAAATTTACATATTGCTTCTCCTTATGTCAAAACATCTGGTGCCTGCAAATGCTAACATTTCGTTAAAAAGTTTCACAAGCCAGGAAAAGTGGATTGGAAACATTGCATGAGAATCCTTCAAGCATTATAATAGAATAAGAGCTATGTTCAGAAAAAGTTAAATTGCTGCAAAACAACATTATAGTCAAGATTATAATTTATTTGCTTACACAAGTGAAAAAGTGATATTGTATGTATGTGTAGAAAAAAATAACTTTTGAATTATATGGTTATGTCTTCAAAAAGACTTATTTCTTATAATTATATGGAACAAGTAGGCCTCTAAGTCCTTCAAGACTTTGCAATCACTCTAACCGTGTTAGAAGCAGTATGTAGTTGTATAAAACCCATTGTGATATTCCTAAGGACAGGAAATAGGAGATACCTGAGATATTATGCATTCTGGTATTAAATTTCTATGTATTCATTGGTAAATATAAAAAATATATTTGAGATGTAGATGGATTACCTTTTATACACAGATCCCCAAATCAATAAAGATAGTCAGTCCTGAAAATTCCCACCCTAGTCTGGTCTTCTGAATTTTAACAAGGCTACTCAAGATTTTCCTACTTTTAAGGCTTTCCTTCACTACACCAGTCAACAGTTATCAAATAGTCCGTTCTATTTATAGCTCAGCCAGCTGGTACTTAAATTCCATCTTTGTATTGTTGTTTATCTTTGCATTGCTGTGTAATGCATAGATTACCTTCCTCACTAGATGGATGGGCACTGAAAGCAAAAAATGGTTTTGGCTTTCTATATATCCTATGTTACTTAACATAGTGTCTTGCTTAACATGCTATTTCATTAATAAATAATTAAAGGATGGCTAAGTATACATAAGAAAAGTATGGAAGTGTCAAATTCTTTAGATAATGAAAGGATGCTCACTCAAGGCTGTGACCATTCACTGAAATGCTTGCCTTTCCATCTTTCTTTGCAATTGTTTAAATTGTAGTATACTTAATACAGATAAGCGTTTTTGTCTTCTTTTGGCTTACCTAAAATATGACTTCAAAAAATGAAAATGATAAATTTTGCAACAATGGATGTAGAGAAAACTTGTGTTCCAGAATCATTCATTTATTCATTCATTATTTCTTTCATAAGCATCCCCCAAGGAACAACGGTTGTTGCTGAGGAGAACACAAAAGATGAAAGTCACTGAAGTCTTTCAATAAAGTGTAGTAAGTGTTGGCAGAATTAGATGTGCTGTGGAAGTAAACATCAGGCCATCCGAAGCAGTCTTAGGGAAACTGAGACATCAAGGCTGAGTGGGAGCTGTCCTAGTGCTGAAGAGAGGCGAGGAGGAGAAGGGCAGGAGTCCTTCAGGCACAGGCACCAGTCAGACTACCGTTACTCATGCAGGCATCTCAGTAAGGCTTTTGACACACTGGGATCTAATCCTTTGAGGTTTCGAAATTTGGAAATTTTTGTGGAATAATAAATCTTAAACGCTTCTCTTATCGGGTTGTTCAGGAAAGGGGCACTAGGCCTTGTGTCCCTTCTCCTAGGCCTAGAGTGCGAGGACATGTATTTCAGCAAGTATGTGTGTGTCTGTGTATGTGTGTTTGTGTGTGTGCAGGAATAGGAGGAGGAGGAGAAAGACGGATGCTGATATGGCAAACCAAGAATGCTGTTCTCAAGTAGCTCCAGCATTTCTTGCTTCCTCCCCCAGACGGGAGATAGGGCATTTTTTTTTGTTATTAGTATTAAGCATATAGTAAACTATGCTTACAGCTAGCAGTTGCCCTTTTTAAATATTTCTCCCACACGGTTTACGAATTTGCGATAGTACCTAATAACACCTTTCCTCTTTTCAATAATAGTCTACATGTATCATTTAGGAAACATAGTGTGAAAAGAACCTACCTAAGTAGAAAATTATACTATATCCTTGGATGAGCAGACTCAACATAACAAAGGTATTTGTTCTCCCTATATTAATTTATAACTATTGTGGATACCGATAGAAATAATAATAGGTTTTGATAAACCAGACAAATTGTTATTAAACTTTACAAAGAAATATAAACAAATATGAGAAGTGGGAAACACCTGAAAAAGAAAACAAATGAGAAAAGACGAAGGCTACCAGATATTAAAACATAGCTTCAAGTTTCACTAATAAAAACTGTGTGGTATGGAAAACGAACAAACAGACGGTCCCTTAGGACTTAAATAAGCACAAATACAAACTGGAATTAAACATAAAGGAAGCATTTCAAACCAGCACAGAAGAGACTATTCTATATATGGTGTTGGAATTACATCAAATGACCAATATAAGACTTTATGGAATACTATGTCCCTGAAACGAAGAATAAAGAAAAAAACAGTCTATGTTCTGATATGGAAAGTGCCCTATGAATGATTTTGTACTGAGTAATATTTGGTGTAGAACTGCATATAGGATGTTCTCTTTTGGGTGACGAAACTTGAAAGATAGGACTATGTATTCAAATTTGCAATATATGCAGAAATAAACTGTGGAAGGATATACAAGAACCTAATAACTATGTTGCTGGGGAAGCAGAGATGGGAACGTTTCTAAGTACCCCTTTATTCTTTTTTTTCAATTTTTGAAGTATGTGAATGTGTTATTTAAAGGAAAAAATTAAGATGCATAGTGTGCTTACATTAATGGTTTTTGTTTTAGTTGTCTCCTTTCCAAATCTCTTCGTTCATTCATAGCACTTTCTGCAGTATTGGCTTTGAAATCCCTTTGGCCAGTGACAGTTTTCATTTTCTTACTTTAAGAAGAGAAAGGCAGAAAAAAATGAAACAGCGATGCAGTATTTACACTTATATTTTAGGGAAATTTTTTAGAAGTAACTAGATCTCCATCCTAACATAAGCATTATCTTTAAGAGCCTTGTGCTAGGCAGAATAATGGCCCTCCAAAGGTGTCCACACCCTAACTCCTGGAACCCGTAAATATGTTACCTTAAATGCCAAAAGGGACTTTGCAAATGTGTTTAAATTAACGATTATAAAATAGGAGATTGCCCTGGATTACCTAGGTGGGCCCAATGTAATCTCATGGGACTTTAACAGCAGAGAACCTTTCTCCACTGTGGCCAGAAGGTGTGACTTTATCAATGTCTTGATACTCAACACTCAACTAAGAATAGTTAGTATGACTTGTCTCATGCAACAAATCTCAGCACAAAAGGGATGAATGACCAGCCTTCAGTCACATTACTCAGATCACAGCTTCTAGCTCTAAGTTATTTGCACTTTTCACCACAGAAGATGGTGTTCATACTCTGTGTTAGGCATTGCTATAGGTACAGGAACATGGCATTTAAATAAAACCAAGACTTTTCCTTCATTTAGCTTACATTTAAATAGGGAAGATAGATAATAAACAAATAAAAAGATTAGTAAATGATAATCGTTAGTAAGCTTAGTACTGCATTACCTTTGGACTTTTGTTCACAATCAATTGCCCATATGTTTGTGAGTATATTCCTGGACCCTCTCTTCTGGTCTATTGATTTCTTTGACTAATTCATGTCAATACTACACTGCCTTGATTGCTCTACCTTTATAACAAGTCTTGAAAGCATATAGGATAAATTCTAGAATGTTTTCCTTTTTTAAGTACTTTACATTTATATATTAATTTTAGAATCAGCCTATCATGTTTTGCAAATAGAACACTGGGATTTTAATTGGGATTGCTTTGAATCTATAAATCAATTTGGGAAAAAGCGGCGTCTTAACAATAGTGAGCCTGCCAATCCATAAAAATAGTGTATCTCTCTATTTATTTAGGTTCTGTTAAGCTTCTCTCAGCTTTGTAGTTTTTGGTGTATAAATCTTTCATCATATTCATCTCTGAGTATCTCATATTTGTGAAGCAATTGCGAATGGTGTTTTTATGTCAACTTCTGATTTTTTTGTTTTCAGAATATAGAAATATAATTAATTTTTATCAATTTATCATGTGGTGTACAACCTTGTTAATCTCACTTATTAGACCTAATAGCTTATTTCGTAGATTTCATCAAATTTTCTGTATACATGATCATGTTGTCTAAGAATAAAGATAGTTTTACTTATTGCCTTTTTGCAAGCAATCTGCCAGGTGCTTACCCTCTGTTGGTGCTTCCACACAGAGTGGGGCTCAAACCTTTCCTCTTAAAGACCTGCAGAGGACAAATGGGTGTTCAGACTATGAGCTCCCTGCTCACCAGCCCTCCCTGGTGCTGCTTGCCCAGCTGCTGCACCAGAGCATGGTATACCCCAGAGCAGAGGGACATCAAACCTGCTTGAGCACCCTGTAGGCAACTCAGGACCACAGCACACTTCTCCCTGGCATGGTCAGGGATTGATCTTCAGGAACCTGGGGACAAGCCCGCAGGCCAAATCCCATACCCCCAGGACTCCGTCGTGTTGCTCTGGGACACAGAAGGGAGGTTTGTGAACTAATCTCATGAGGTGAGAGAGCCTGTGTGGGCAGAACTGAAAAGAGAGTCAGTGTGGGTCCCAGCCACAGTGCACTCGGGGAGCACTCCTCCTCCCACAGGAAGGCCACGTCCTCAGCCCAGGGCAGGATCCTGGACAGGGAAGTTCCCAGCCCACAGCACCATTGCTGGGAAGCTCAGCCAATTTAAACCCATGTCTGCAGGCAGATGCCAGAGGGAGACTGGAGCGGGGGACGGGGGAGAAGAGCAAAACCCAATTCCAATAGCCAGATTGTGGCTATCAGACAGCCCCTGCCTCCACAAGGACATGTGGAGGGACATGTCAACAGAACAACATTAAAACTGAGGCCATAGAGGAAAAACAGTTGAAAAATCCCAGAAAAAAATGCTTGAGACATGTGGGATACTCCAAAAAGTCCTAATATATGTGTAATTGAAGTGACATATAGATAGGAAAAAGAGATCATGAAATCAAAACAACATTTAAAGAAATGAAGAACAACCTTTTTCTAAATTTAATGGAAGATAATATTTGAAGAAATAATGACCAAGATTTGTATAAAATTTATAAAAGATATCAACTCACGGAAGTACAGGTTCAATACAAAAAAGAAGCTTTCTATCCGCACTATGGTTTTTGATCTTTAGACTTGACCCTTCATATTTTAAGTGTTTTGAGAAAGATCCTTTGCCTCTCAACAAAGCTTAACTTTCCAAATGTTTTTTTCTTCTATAAATATTACTATTTTGGATTGAGAAATTAAATAAAAACTTTTCTTTTTCTTTCTTTTTCCGTGGTAACAATTCTAACATTTGCAGGCAAAGGAATGACCTTCTAAGAGTAGGAAGGGGATCAGTGTAAGGCAATACAAGGGAGAAACATTATTAATAAAGTTAAATGATGCATTATTCTTATTGAAATTGCAAATTTAAAGATAAATGAAAGAAGAATATAGGTATTAAGGTGGCAATCTTTATTATTACTTGGAGA